>PYSQ01000221.1:0-41607 GCA_003049435.1 Nakataea oryzae
GGGCAGCGCCACCCTGCCTGAGCCTTGGCGCCCGAAGCCGTCCGCAACCGACATTTCGCCGCGTTGGGCCGACGTGCACGCATGGCATCGCTCGGCCCAAAACCCCCAAGTGCGCGCGCGCACGCCTGGACGATGAGCAGCAAAAGGCACAGACGGGTATCGCGGCTGGTCTGGGTGGCAAAAAAAAAAGGGCTCTTGGTAGAATTGGCTGCCTCAGGCCTTGATATGGAATGCATACAACACACACATACACACACTTTCTCTCTACGTCATCGCCAGGTCCCTCCGATGCTGGGGCAACATCGCCGGAGGCCTCGGGTTGCAGGCGGGGACAACACGCTGGCAAGCTCCGGCCGCTGCGCCTCCCGACCCGACATGTGCCTTTGGGCCTGCCGCCGGGTATTGGGACACCCTTTTCCTCGTGCTCCTCGGCCACGCGTGGGATCGGCAGAAGCAAGGCGATGCCCGGCGTATCGGTAACCAGAAAAGAACCCACTCTGCCTTCTTCCTTCTTCTGCGTCCTGCCACCTGGGTGTGTGACTCACCGGATCAAGAGCAATACGGAGCAGAGGTTAAAATTAAACACCCAGACGAGAAAAAAAAAGCACTGGCACTGGCTGGCTGGCGGTCTGGGGCTGGACCACCGCCTGCGCGACCTGCCGCATCTGGTTCCCTGGTTGGCGGTCAAGGAGGCGTGTTAGTGCGAACAGCGTCCCATCGTCGCGCCAAGATGCTTGCACACCCCCCCTCCTACAGCTGGCACCCGACGATGCGGCGGCTTCGAGAGCACAACTTTTGCCGGGCTGCTTTGGGACCAGGCAAGTCCTGTGGGCAATGCGCCCTGACGTCCGCTCTGCATTTTTGCCAGTGGCAGGCAGCAGTGCCCCCCTTTTTGCAACTGCCGCTGTTGGTTGGACCATGGATGAGAGAAAAAAAAAACGGTCGACGTGAGCTCTCGGTCCCCTCCTCCCCGACGGCCTCTCACGGGCGGGCGCGTAGCCTTGCCCCCCTAATTTCGTGCGCGGCCCAGTATTCACATGAGCTTCATGACAACGCTCTCGCGCCCCTCAGCCACAGTCACTCCTTCGTGAAGCGTGAACCCGGGCTTCTGAGAGGCTGCAATGATGTGGAGGGCAAGCCATCGAAAAACAATCCGGCTCCGTCTTCTTGACGCATCCAAGAGCGGCCCCCCCCCCTCGCGCCGGCGCACCTCGTTACCAGCACGCCCTCCTGGACATGTACTTCTGCCCGTGCCATCATGTCGCCAAGCGTTGGATTCTGACGAAAGCAATGGCCAGCGCAGTTATCCCTCGCACTGGGCCGTCTTCGCCCCAGTGGCAGGACTGCCGCAACGCTCTGTGTGGTCCAGACCGAGGGGCTGTGCGTGGGATGACTCCCTCTCCT
This sequence comes from Nakataea oryzae, assembly GCA_003049435.1. Lineage (NCBI taxonomy): Eukaryota > Fungi > Ascomycota > Sordariomycetes > Magnaporthales > Magnaporthaceae > Nakataea > Nakataea oryzae. The sequence goes on from PYSQ01000221.1 coordinate 1,405, forward strand.
TCCTTTTTTCCTTTTTTATGCTTCTTTTTGTTTTACTTTCCTTTTGTGGCAGACCAGCCATCCCCTTTGCTAGCCCACATGACTCCGGCATCGGCGCCGACCACAGATCTTTCTTCTGACTCAACCATCTGCCGGTCTAGCTCGCCCACGTCTTTCTTCTCGACGTCTCTGGAGGCCCAGTGGCTGCCGGGGGGGCCTCCCGCCAGCCCGGGCTTTCTCGGCCGAGATGCTTTGGATGGGTCGAGACACCTGGGGCCGGGCGACCGAGGCCTCCGAGCCAACTTCGCCAGTGGCCAGAGGCAACACTCGCCATCACCGCTGTTGCCTCCAGGGGGCGCCGTTTGCCCCCCCCCCCACGGAGCGTGGGTGGTCCAGTGATCGGCCGATCTGTGTTCATGGGAGCCACCCAGAGAGTGAAGATCAGGGGGTGACTCAGGAACGAAGGTTACGCCCCGGCCCTGTAGCTCCTCTGGTCCTCTATAATATTGGCTGGCCGTGTCCATCGGCCTGAGAGGGTGGCCAAATGCCCGAGGCGCCAATCACGCGCCTCGCCCAGGGTTTGCGCCAACCATGGCGCTAGATATTGGCATATATATGTGCCGCCGGACCAGTAAGCCGCGGACGTGGCATTCTTACATGGGCGTTCCTATCGGATGGAGACTCGAGACGAAATATGACATTGCTCGAATCATCATGACACCGGATTTCCGGCGCCGTGGGCACGTCTGCCTGGGCTTCGAGACGCCTTTTTGATATGGGAATGGCGGGCGTGTAGTCGTGTTGTGTCTCGATTCGGAATAGCCGTTGCGCCACACCGGTGGCTGCCTTGCTCAGAAGCTAGAGGCTCGCTTTTTTTTGAAGTTCTAGCCAAGGTGTCACCCCTGAGCGTGCTGGGTTGCAGGCAGCCTCGCTGACGTGGGCTTTGCTTGGGATCAAGATTTCTCGCCACAGCCGACGAGGACCTCGGGTCAATTCCTCGCTGCCGGAACAACCGAGTCTAGTGGCCCGGCACTTTCCAAACCCCGAGTTCTGGGGCTTGCCAAAACCAGGCTGCTTTAGGATTCATCCTCGGTTGATGCGTCCCCTAGCCTCACGTTTCTCCATGAACAGTCTTGGTCTGCAGACACAGTGTGCAGGCATACTTTGGACAGCTTCCGGAATAAAGCGGGTGGTCGAATGGAGCAGAGAGCGGCGGTATCAAAAAAACTGGCCGTCCCTTTCATGGGGGCAAAGGCACATGAAACCTCAAGTTTGTAGGCTTGAATGAGTACTTTGGCGGTGGAGTCGAGCTAGCAAGGCTCATGAGGATTTTCGTAACCACTGGGACGAAAAGGGCGCCTGGTGAGCGTTTTGCATGTTCTTTTTTTTTCTTTTGGCATTTTTATATCATACTATGCCTGATCCCATCACGATTCAGATTCCATGTCTATTAGACACGACCAGCCAAGGCCAGCAATGGACGCCAGAGAGGAGCCGCGTTGACGTGCAATGTTGTTTCTCTTCCGGTGCAGACATGCTAGACCCTGGTGAGTATTGTCAAACTGGAAAATGCGCATTTTGGTCGTTGGCGTCGTATCGCGGCCGACGTTGCAAAGCACCCAGCCGCGGGGTCGTGAAACGACATGTGTGTCCAGTTAAAGAAGGCCTCTTATCTCGACGCGCGAGCAAGGTCACATGCCCCCGTCCGCCTGCGGATCCAAGCGAGCCCGCGTAGCCCGTCCGTCCGCCATCTCCTATTGTTGGAACAAACCGCCTTTATCAGATTCAGGAGTCGCAGTGTTGGCAGCTAGAGCTACTGGGAGTAAGAATAAAAAAAACATAAAAAAAAAAAAAAAGAAAGCAGAAATGGACGAGCGAGCCAAGGTCAAGGTGACTCTTCCCCGCGCGAACCCGACGACGAGCTACTGGCAGGACCCGCCAGACGACGTCATGGCCGACCTGCGCTCGACGCCGGAGCTGCCGGGGGCCGCCGACGTCGTCATTATTGGCAGCGGCATGACGGGGGCCGCCGTGGCCTGGCACCTGCTCGAGGACGGCGATGGCGCGACGGCGCGGCCCAGGACGGTCGTCATGCTGGAGGCGCGCCAGGTGTGCTCGGGCGCCACGGGCCGCAACGGTGAGTTTTGGGCTGTGCACGGCCGTCTCTTGGTCTCTTTGTCTCTGTCTCTGTTGATTATGCTGCAGCTGGAGGAAGGGGGGGGGGGGGTGAAAAAAAAAAGGAAGAACAAGACTAGTTTAACGGCATCTCTGACTTGCTTGCTTTCTCCTTACTTGGGTAATCCCGACTAAAATAACAATTTAAAAAAAAAGGCGGACACACAAAGGCGGCCTCGTACCGCACCTTTGCCGAGAACGCGGCGTCGCTCCCCGGCGGCCCCGCGGCGGCCGCGCAGATCGCGCGCCTCGAGCTGGCAAACATCCGGGCCGTGCACGCCTTCGCCGCCCGCCACGGCATCGACTGCGGCTCGCGCGAGCGTGACACTGTCGACGTGGTCCTGGACCGCGCCGAGTGGGCCGCCGCGTCCGAGGGGGTGGCCGCCCTGCGCGGCGCCCTGGCGCCCGGCGAGCCCGCGGCCGAGTACGCCCTCCTCACGCCCGGGGAGGTGCGGGACGCGTACCTGTGCGCCGCGCCGCCGCCGACCGAGGGCCGCCAGGATTGCGACGACAAAGACGGCGGCGACTCCTCGTCATCACCCTCGTCCTCCCCCTCCTCCTCGGGCCTGTTTGGCGGCGTGCGCTATCCCGCCGGCAGCATCTCGGCCTACAAGTTCGTCGTTGGCGTGCTCAAGCTCTGCACCGAGCGGGGCCTGCAGGTGCACGCCAACACCCCCGCCCTCAAGCTAGAGCGCATCAAGGCAGGAGGAGGAGGACGGCAAGACGGCGGTGGCAGCGGCGAAGAAGAAGAAAAAGGAACGGCGCCGCCAAGGTGGACGGTCACGACCCCGCGGGGCGCCATCGCCGCGCGGCGCGTCGTGCTCGCCACAAACGGCTACACGGCGGCGCTGCACCCGCCCTTCCAGGGCGTCATCGTGCCGCTCAGGGGCCAGGTCTCGGCCCTGCGCGCGGGGCGCGGCATGCCGCGGGGGGGCCTGCCGGCCACCTACAGCTTCATATACCGCGGCGGCTACGAGTACATGGTCCCGCGGCCGGCGAGGGACCACGGACCAGAGGGCGAGGGCGAGGGAGGCGAGGACGGGGAGGACATCATCATCGGCGGCGGCCTCGCGCACGCCGGGGACGGAGGGCTGCGCGAGTTTGGCACCACCGACGACACCACCCTCAACGAGGCCGTCAGCCGCTACCTGTCCGACTCGACGCCCAGGTACTTTGGCAAGAACTGGGGCGACGATCACCCCGACGGCCGCGTCCGTAGCGAATGTGAGCGAGCAAAACCTTTGCCTGTGCCGGTGGAACCCCCTCCCCTCTCCCCCCTTCCCCCCCACCGCCCATTGATATCATGATCTTCGCGGTGCTAACCCGGATTCAAACACGTGCAGGGACTGGCATAATGGGGTATAGCGTCGACGGTTATCCCCTAGTGGGCCAAGTGCCGCCCGAACAAGACGACGACGACGACCAGCTGGCAGGAGACGTGGACCGGGGCTTGTGGGCAAGCTGCAGCTTCCAGGGCCACGGCATGGTCCTCTGCTGGATGTGCGCGAGGGCGCTAGTGGACATGATGCAAGGGAGGGACGACGCCGAGCTGGCGCGCTGGTTCCCAGACGCCTTCCGCCTGACCAGCGACAGGATGAACAAGAGCTTCAAGCTACTGGAGCGCCTTAGTGCCGCAGACCAGCCGGCCTGATTCTGATGATGGGGGGGAGCACTGGCACGGTGACTGTTCTGTTCCCATTGAACAAAAAGGGTATGGTGAGATGGGGGTGCCAACTCTTCCAGTAGGAGCGCAGTGCGCAGTATGGTAATTCGAATGCCGATTCAGACCGTCAGATTCCTGGCATTGGCAGTAGTAGAACATCAGAAGATAAAAAACAAGACATCGTAGGCCGACAAGTGCGCATCGTATACAGCACATGCCGCGGCCCCCATGCGCGTCATTCATATCTCGTACAGAAACACGTGCACCAAGGTCGCCAAGCCCGCGGCGGCTACTTGAGCAAGTGCCCGTCGGCCACGGCGCCGTCGGGCCTCTTCCAGTGCACCTTGACGCCGCCCCAGCTCTCCTTGTTGTAGTCCACCTGGACCTTCTGGCAGGTCCGGAGCCCCCAGTCGGTGACGCCGACAATGTAGCAGCTCTCAAACATGAAGGCGCAGCTGCCGGCGCCGACCTTTGCGGGCGCCAGCGCGGCGTTCCTGGCGCCCTCGTAGCTGGCCGCGTCCGGGCCGTGCCCGCTCATGACGTTGTGGAGGCTCGCGCCGCCCGGCACGAAGCCGCCGGCGCCGCCCTTCTTGGCGTCGTAGTCGCCCGAGATGAGGCCCATGAACTCGCTCATGGTGTTGCGGTGGTACCAGGGCGGCCTGAACGTGTCCTCGCCCACGAGCCACCGCGGCGGGAAGATGACAAAGTCGGCCACGGCCGTGCCCGGGCGGTCCGAGGGCGCCGTCAGCACCGTAAAGATGGACGGGTCCGGGTGGTCGTACGAGATGGTGCCGATCGTGTTGAAGCGCCCCAGGTCGTACTTGAAGGGGTAGTAGTTGCCGTGCCAGGCGACCACGTCAAAGGGCGTGTGGGCCTGCGTCGTCGTGAACAGGGCGTTGCTGAACTTGGCCGTTATCTCGTATCCGCCGCCACCGCCGCCGGAGCCCTCTGCGGGAGAAAAGGCCGTCGGACCGTGCTCCTCGCTGAAGCACGCGACCGGCACCTGGAAGTCCCTCGCATTGGCGAGCCCGTTGGACCCAATGGGCCCCAGCTCGGGCAGGGCAAAGTGGCCCTGGTACAGCTCCAGCGCGTAGCCGCGCGCAGGGCCCGTGCCGTCGGGCAGCAGAACCTGGAAGCGCATGCCGCGGGGCACGACGGCGATCTCGCCGGGGCGCACGAGCAGCCACCCGAGCTCGGTGCGGACGTCGAGCACGCCCGACTGCGCGACGATCAGCAGGTCGCCGTCGGCCGAGTAGAAGGCGCTGCGCGCGGCCATGGAGCGCCCGGCCGCGAAGATGTAGATGCCTATTCCCTGCTTGAGCGTCGGGTTGCCGGCGCCGGCCACGAGGTGCAGGCCCGACACGAAGTCGGCGTCGGGGTTGTGGTCGAAAGGGTCCCAGCGCAGCTGGTTGGGGATGTAGTGTAGCCTCGGGGAAGGCGTGAACCGAGCCGTCTCGTCTCTCCTCTCCTCGTCCGGCTGCATGTCCGGCGTCACTGGAGCTGCCGCCGCCGCCGCCTCACTCGGCGGAACGCCCTTGGCGGTAAAGGGCGGGTGCGCGCACGAGGGGAGGATCCGGTATAGCCATGACTGCTTGTTCTCGTGTCGCGGCGCGGTGAAGGCGGTCCCGGAGAGCTTCTCGGCGTAGAGCCCGAGGGGCGGCTTTTGCGGCGAGTTGTGGCCGATGGGGAGGGCGCCCGGAACGGCTTCAGACCTGTTTGCCAGGAGCGGGGTTTTGTTCCGTGTCAGTATTGGCCGAGAAGACAGCGGGGGACTCGCTCCCACGCCCGTAGAGAAAGCTGGACAGGGGCGCGTACTCGAGGTGTGCGTCGAAGCCGCTCAAATAGCGGTACTTCTCTTTGAATTCAAAGCTGGTCACGGGCATCTTGGGGGCAAGCTAGCTGAACGACGAGGCAGGTCCAGCACGGTCAGGGGACGATGGGCGGACGCTCAGGTGGGTGCGTGTCGGCGGGCGACCAGGTTTCATATAGCCCGGCCATCGTGTCAGCCCGCGGGCCTGCTCGGGCTTGCGCCATCGTTTCAGCGGTGGGCAGAGGCGGCGGTTTGTCGGTGGCCACGACTGGTGCCGGCGCGCATGTCAGGGCGGCCTTGCGTCGCAGTTCCGCACTTGGGGCTGGCGCAGCTGTTGGGGCGGCTACTGTCGGCAAACAAAAACGGGCCACGGCTTTTGGGGAAGCACAGCCTCGGGGATTGAATCGAAGGCGCGAGAGTCGCCCATTCCCCACTGCTTCGGTGCAAGCAAACGATCCACGAACTCCGCCGGGGCTCCCTTGTCCGGTTATGTAATCCATACCGACCACCGGCCTCTGAGTGGGGGCCCTGGTGAGCAGCCAAGTGGCCCCGCTGCTCAAACACGCTCGCCCCATCCCAAGCCCTCCACAAAGGACCAGAGACAGACGCATCCGTCATTCCCCCGCTCCGCTGACGCCATACTTGTCCGTGCCCCCAGACTCTGATACTTGGCGCAAGCATCCGAACCGGCATAGACAAGTCGCATATAGACGACCAAGGCCAATCACACATGCCGTCGAATACTGCACTCGCCTTCAATATCATGGGTTTTCTGCCTTCTTTTACCTTCTTGAGACTTGGTCACTTCAGAGATAGAGTCCGCGATTGGGTACTTTGGTTGGGTGCTTGATTTGCTACAATGCCAACTCTGTTGCCCAAGGGCAGTATTCTGAGAGGCAGGTGTTATAGACTGATGCCTATACTTGTGCTGTGCCGGTTGCGAGGGCTTGTCCGTCCATGTGCCTATGGCGTGACCGAGAGACGAACCCGGACAATGTTGCTGCGCAATCTACTCCTCGGCGTTCTTCTTCTTCTTCTTGGAGCCGCCGGGCATGCGCTCCCCAGTGCTGTCCTTGGAAAGGTGCACGATGAACCGGGTCCAGCTCTCCTCCTTGTCCCACTCGAAGCCGGCCAGGTATGGTTGGTCAAGCTCGTCGTCAGCCTGTTCGGCAGCAAAGGGACCGCGACGTCAGCAAAGGTTTGAACCAACAGAATCTCCATGGCTCGGGCACAGGGATGCGGCGGCCGAGTACTCACCCGCTTCTTGTACGCCTTGTGGATCGCGTCTAGCGCGTCCTTGATGGTGACGCCCTTGAGGTTCCGTGCAGTGACCTCGAGGCCGAGAGGGAAGTGCAGGTCAATCTTCTTGATTGGCGGGGTGGTGAGAAGCTTCTTTAGCATTTCCTTGTCCTCGACTGTCGATGGCGACGTGTTGATCTTCCTGTGGACGGGGCATTGGGCTTGAATCAGCAAGGGGTCCAAACCCGGGGGGAAGTGTCGGGAGCTCCCGGTGCCGACCGAGGCACAGGCGCGGGATGGCACATGAGGGAGTCAATGCAAACATACCACCCTGTCTTTTGGGTTTCCTTGGCGATCTGGATCTCAGTTCCCTCCTCCTCTGGCAGCATCGTGTTAGTCAACGATCAAGACAGCCCCAGCCAACCATGGATCAAGGCGGGTGTACATGGGTGGGCAGCCAGGGGCAGGTCGAGACATCAGGTGGCTCGGGCATTTGCCGCCGCCTGGAAGATGCTACGTACCGAGGTCCTTGATGTTGAAGACGCCACTGGCTGCTGCCGAGCTCTGTCTCCGGTTGCCCTTGACAGCTTTCGGAGGAGAAGACGACAGGCCCTGGACGGCGGAGTCGACCTTGGACAATGGTTCCGTCATGTTGACTGGTGAGGTTGGCTGTATTGTAGCTGATGCTGCGGGGCCTGGAGGGGGACAAGATCGTACGACCTGTCCGGACTTGAGGGCTGCGAGGAGGCAACTGTCAGGCCAGGATATGGGATTGGGAAGAATTGACAAGGAAGGCAGAGGCTGCGGACGGTGTGGTTGGTCGGCCTACCTTAAGGGTCGTTCGACTTTGTTGTCTCTCTGTGTCGGCAAGTTGCTGTGGGAGATGGAATGTGTGAGCGGGCACTAGAAGATTGGGAGCAGGAAGAGATGGATGGTGAGGGGAGGGGAAGAAGGACGGAAGACGGGTTTGGGTCGGCAGAAGAGGGGGAAGTAAAAGAAGAAGGGTGGGCAGAGGAGGGGGTGCGAGAGGGGGCTGGCACGGCCTGGTTTCGGGAAGCTACCATTCGACTGAGACGGGATGCATGAGGCGGCGTGACATGGTGCCAGCAGAAGGAACCTGGACAAGCGAGAGGCGGGCACATACCTCTCGGCGAGCTCTGTGGTTGGCAAAGGGACGACAGGGGAGGGGCTGGCTGGGGCTGGGGCTGGGGAGCTTTCAGACGGGGATTCGGCCTTGTATCAAGGTGCAGGCAAAAGTATCGGATGATGCGTCTACCTGCCGGCGGTGGGGGGAGGGAGGGACTCTGCGCGTATGCGAGCCATGTACTTACTTTTGGTTTGCTGCTGGCCGCCGGGTCGAGGTAGCAACAAAAGCAGGCCGGGGCGCACTGGGCCTTTGTAGCGCAGGGCGCGCGGTACTTTCTCTGTCGCTTCGCTTCGCAGCGCCAGGCAGCTAGGGGGGGGGGAAGAGGGCGGGCTGGCAGGCATTGCGCGTTCCTGGCGTGCCCATCAGCAGGTTGCCCGCTGCCCGGGCGGGGTAAAACAGGATCACTTGATGCATCATTTGATGGATGGGACGCGCGCGGCGCCGATCGCGTGACTGCTGGCCTGCTCTCGAGCGCCGTGGCCGCAAACTCAAAAGCAAGAGGGCGAGAGGGAGGGAGGGAGCTCACACCACCTGCGGGGCCCGCCAGGCCCACCCCAGGCCAAACCAAGCCCACCCGCGGAGCCACTGCAGAGGGGCCGGCGCTGCCGCTGCTTGCCCACCGCGGCCTAGCGCTGGGCCGTGGCAGCCTGTGCCTGGGCCGCCTGAGCACCGCTGGTCCGGGGAAACCTGGGGAAGTGGATCCTCCCAGGGCGTCATTGCCCGGCACCTCTCGCGCCCAGCGTGTCCCCTCGCTCTTGCAGCTACGTACGTCTGGTCTCGTCTCGTCTCTGCGCGGCGACCAGACCCCGCCAGCGGACACGGCGGCGACGGCGCGCCTCGTCTCTGCCCTCATGGGCGGAAAAACCAACACCTACCTACAAGCCGCTCAACTGCCCGGAACGTGCGTGTTTTGGGCGGTGGGCATTGGCCCCCAGGGAGCAGGGCACGAGGCCTTCCCTGCAGCCAGGTGGCGTTTGTGCACGAATGAGCTTCCCCCGCACCGCATGAGCCGTGGTCGCAGGCCCGTCCTGGCCGCACAACCACGCCACTCTGCCATGTTTCAAAGCCGCCGAGACCGCCTCTGCACAAAGACAACCCGGGCTTGTGTGTCTATCTAGATTATTCCGCTCGGATGGCCAGGCCAATCGTGGCTTGTTGCCCCATCGGCCTAGGCAATTAGCTGGCAATATTAATGTGGGAGGAAACCCGAAACCCGGCAAGCTTCTTTGGAACTTGTCGCTACAACGCAGATATACTGTAATAATGGCCCTCGAATGCCAGTGGCCCAGAGACATTTTGGTGCTGCGCCTCCGGCTTAGAGTCTCGAGTGGCCAATTTTTCCGCAATGCACGTAATGTCATTGTGGCCTCTTGTGTTCTGTTGACCAGACAAGCATTTATTACTCCCGCCGACCTGGTTTGGCTGTTGGAAAATGCGCGAGCGAGCGAAAACACGACTCACGCTCCAACCTATCTTCTGGGACCATCTACCTGACCCTAGCTGCCACACGGAAGTTCCAAGGACATATCGACACACAGACACCCCAAAGCCATGAGACCGATCAACGCCCTCCTTCTCGTCATCACATCGGCATCTGCCCTCGAGGCGATGCACGTCCAGTTACGTTGGACAGGATACATGCAAGTGCTACGGAGGCTGCCGTGGACCCGGCCTTAACTGCTGTGACTGCGCGCTTGTTAGCAATGGCGTCTATCTTGTTAGCGAAGGCCGCGCTGATGCTCACTTGCATGTGCTCCCCGCGACTTTCAAATGCTCCTGCCAAAGGTATGACGACGCCGAGATCGAGGGGCTGTAGGTACAAGTGCGGCCTCTCTGGCGCACACTAGACCAAGGTCCAAGTTCTGCGCTCAAACGAGACACCCAGAAGTTATCTCGCACCCTTGGTGGGCTCATCTCTGCAACGTGTTGTACATGTCGGATAATCGGTTTCTTTTAGGCTGTTCGATGCCGTGGGTCTTGTCTTGTCTGATTGCTGACAGGAATCCCATCTTGACAACCCGAGTCACTATCGAGGGGGCAAGGCGAAGATCTTGGGTGGTCTCATTGTTGCATGTGCTGCTTGGATCTTTTGAGCTTATCGATGAAGATGATTGTCATGACCAAAAAGACAATAAGGAACTCTAGAGCAACTAGTCCGACCCAGATCCTGTCCAGGACGTGGTTTTCGGCCAACAGAGAGAGAACAGGCATCGTGTCGGCGGGTTGTGGAGGTTCCACGCTGGGCTAGTCATGCACGCAGCACAACCAGCACTGGGAGGGAGCGGCTCGAGGTGAGGGTTGAATTTGTATCGAGGAACAAAACAAAAAGGGGGTAGCCCCAAGTCCATGAATTTCTTAATTTATCTGCGCTCAGGCAGGGCGCGATGATCCAAGAAGCAAGACATGAAAAGGGGACACGGTGTCGAATATTGGTTTCCGGCGCTGGGTAAAATGAATCGACCCCTCCCGTCACGGACAACTGCAATCAAGGCGTTGTGTGCAATGCTGGCTTCCATATTTGCCAGCCAAACCTCACGCATGGATTTTTCATGGTGTTGTCGAGAAACGGCGCCCATTGTTGTCGGAGCCGCCCCGATGTCTTGTCCAAGCACGGGCGTCGCCAGAATCCAGCCCAGAGCTGCTGGGATTCAAATGGACTGGATGAGCAAAGAAAGGGGTCCAGCCCAGACTGCATGCAGGCTGCAGGCAGCAGTGGTGGTGGTGCGCTGGTCCCGAGGGCAGGGGCGGATCTCGAGAAATGGGGCCATGGTGCCCAAATAGACGCTGCTCCCATCCTGGGTTTTGGTTGGGGCGAGGGGGCTCTGTGCCACGGCTGATGGAAGCTCCAGGGCGCCCACATTGGTCGCTGGATGCCGACAGCCAGCCGGGATAGCCAGATTGCGCGACATCTGCGCGCGGCTGACCCAGAGGTGCTGGCGCCACTATTGAGACTCGGCACTGCCCTCGCTCGCTTGGCGAGGAAAACGCGGGCTTGGTCAGCAGCCCTTGATGGCGTGGTTTGGCTGTGTGCCTTTTTGTGACCTTTCTCTTTTCTCTCTATTTTTCTTTCTCACCCTTGCCAAGGCCACTGAGGCGTGGCGTTTTGCGGGGCGGGTTAGGCGTCAGTGCTTCTGTGGGAGCGGTTTTTCGGTGCGCACTGAGTGACGTGCGCTGGCGGATCCCACTGGCCCGGCGCGCTGGCTCCTGCAGCACCACAACCGACATGGTGTAGGCCTCCAGTGGGCCCTAGTTCTAGTGAGCCGCAACCGACCTTCCAATTGGGCTCCGGGCACTTACAAGACGACAAGCGCCAGCAGGCAGGCGAGAGCCCACGTCAAAGGAAGACGCACCGTTCGGGCCTCGGCGGGGCAGGCAGGACTGCGTGCGTGTCTGGACCGTAACGCTCGCACTTGGCGCAGCAGCTCGTCCGATGGAGGGGGTGGGCGGGTGAGGGCGGGTGAGGGCGGGCGGCCCCAGCAGAGCGGCTCTTCGCTCCGCCCATCTCACGCGCGCCCTCACCTGAGCCCGGCCGTCGGGTCTGGGCCGATGCGTCATCAGCAGATCCAGCCCCTGGGTCGATCGGGTGCGCCTCTTTACCTGCCCCTGAGTCGACTCCGAGAGCGGCTCCGACCGGGCGATGGTCCTCGCCGGCCTCTTTGGGCGTGCTTTTGGGCAAACACTGCCGGTGCTCCAGTTTTCGCATTTTGCTTTCCTTCTCTTCCCATTGGGTTCGTATATATTTAGCTCCGCATACACCACAGACCCGCGCCTACCTGTCGACAAAACCAAAAACGCACAGCTACGACTTCGTGACGTGCAACACAACACAGACCGACACCGGAACCAGAAGCCTTAGCAGCCGATAGCAGAACCAGACCACCCGACTCCCACTGTGCATCCCCAGCCACGACCGCGTTCACGTACAGGCAGACACGCATATACCCACAGAATCCACACAACACACACAACACACACACACACACACACAAACGTACATTCACCCAACCACACATATACGCACACATATACACACACACATAAAACACACCCCATCACGCACCGCCATGTGTATAGTGCTCCTCACAACGAGCCATCCGCACTACGCCCTGATCGTCGTCAACAACCGCGATGAGTTCATCCTGCGCCCCACCTCGAGGCCGCACTGGTGGACGCCACACGGCGGCCCGGCGCCCAGCGGCGACAGTAGCGACAGCAGCGACAGCAGCGAGCACGGGCAGCCCGAGATCCTCTCGTCGCGGGACCTGAACCGCCCGGAGCGCGGCACCTGGCTGGGCGTGACCCGGTCCGGCAACTTCGCCTGCCTGACAAACTACCGCGAGGAGGACCCCGGCGAGGGCGGCGCCCACGCCGTCCACGGCGCCCGCTCCCGCGGCGCCATCGCTTCGGCCTGGCTGGCCGCCGACCCGGCCGAGCGCACCCACGACTTTGTCGAGCGCATCCTCTCGGGCCCGGGCGTCAGGGGCGTCGGCGGCTTCAGCCTGGCCTGCGGCAAGCTCAGGAGGAGGAGCAGGAGACACGCCGCCTCGCCACCTGAGCCGCACGCGCAGGCGCCGCCCCTGGAAATCGACCCGCTCGTCATCATCTCTAACCGCAGCGAGCACCCGGACAAGGTGCCCCGCATCGCCGCCCGTCGCGGCGAGACGGTCGGCCTGAGCAACGCCGCCTTTGACGCCGCCGGCCCACCCTGGCCCAAGGTCGACCGCGGCCGCTCGCTGCTGGACGAGGCCGTGGCGCGTCATGCCGCCGCCGCCGCCAGTGACGACGACGACGGCAGCAGCAGCGAGGCCGAGGACCAGCTCGTCGCCTCCCTCTTCGAGGTCCTCGATACAAACACCCTGCCGCGCCTCCCCGAGGGCGACGAGGCGAACTTCATGGACTACATCCCGCTGCTCAAGCACACAATCTTCGTCCCGCCCCTGGGCGACGCCGAGCGCAGGCGCCAGACGGCCGAGTTCGACGACGCCGCCCGCCGCGCCAACGTCGCCGAGACGGCTCAAGCACCACCCGCGCCGCCAGCAGCAGCAGCAACAGCAGCAGCAGCAGCAGCAGCAGCGACAACGAACGGTCTCCTCGCGAACCACACGGCACCAGTGGCACCGGGGCTGGCGGCGCCCAAGCCGCCGGCCGCAAAGGACCGGCCCCTGACGCCCGAGGATGCCAAGGCCGAGACTACCCCGGTCGTGCACAAGCCGGCCGTCCAGGACCAGATCATGGGCTTCTCCACCGGCCTTTACGGCACCCAGCGGCAGACCATAATCCTGGTCGACTGGGATGGAAACGTCCGCTACACCGAGCGGTCCCTGTGGGACGAGTACGGAAACTCGGTCGAGCGCGGCCGGGGCGACGTCACGTTCCGTTTCCGTATCCATGGCTGGGATGCCGATGCCGGTTGCTGACTAGAAGACGGCCTGGGCTCAACGGGCGAGCCTCCGGCTTCGGCCTTTCTACCTGTCGCTGAGGGACACGCGCCCATGGCCAGACTGTGAAGGCTGCCTTGTCCTTGAACTCGGCCTATAAGCCCTCGTGGCAGGGCATCCAATGCAACGAAACGAGGCTGGCTTTTCTGGCGTCGTTGTGTGTTTAGCGAGCCTTCCTTGTACATGAAATCACATGCACATCATTGGCGCTCACAAAAGATAATTAGAATTGCCTTTATTTAGTCTCGAGAGTTTCTGTCCTGATAAAAAACACACCAACATACAGAATAGCCTTTGGCCATGGCCATGCCGCCTGTAGGGTCTAGCTAGTTAATTAGACGAGCAGATGCTTAATGATGAACCAGTCCTGCGACAGTATTAACCACTGGCTTCCCATAAGCGACAATCTACCAGTAACGAAATCTCGGCATCTTGCTACACACCGATCGTTGGCCGGAAAAAGTGATATATCAAACATTGACTGGATTGGCGGTGAAAGCTGTGATGCATGAACAACATCACAGCCCCGAACCAAAATCAGTAAAAAAAAGCAAGGCAGTGTTGCTGTAGCCCGAGCCGAAAATGAATGAAAAAAGACACAAAATTAGTGATAAAGACCATCGAGCAGCGCGACTAATAGGGAGCAGCGACATTATAAATAGCTGAATTGCTTTCCCAGGCTTCCAGACTTGGCTGGCTCGACAGGATTTGTTCTGTTGACCGTAACAGTAGCCTTGGCAGGAGCGGCTTTTCCTCCCGATATCAGGCGCGAGATGAAGCCACGGTCTTCCATGCTGCCGCCCTGTGGGAGGAGGCCTGGACGCTTCGTTTTGCGGGCGTACTCCTGCTGGAAAGTCTGAAGGCTCTCGCGTGCCTCTCTAGTCAGACACATGCTATCAAGATGCAAGAAGACGCGTCGGCAACGGTTGTCTTCGTCTTCAAGAAGGGCAGCATCGCGTATATACGCTGTCTTGCTAGTCGAGGTGACCCGAGGGCGCTGCACGATATCAGAGGACGTTGCCGAGGGTTTCAGGCACGCTGCCTTATGAGCCGGCTTCTGTTCGGCCGTGCTGTCCTGGTTTGGCAGGGCTGAAAGCAACGCGTGTGCGTTAACCATAATCTCCAAGTTCTTGGGCCCCAGGAGCTCCGAGTGGAAGCGATCATGAAGAGCCGAGAAGCGGCCAGCCCAATACGAGTCTGGCATCGCCGTAGTGATTAGACGGGGGTTGGATACAAGGGATGGCACAGGGCCAGCGTCGGGCTTCGACTCGAGGGATTTCCTGCCGACAACCCGTGGGAGGGAAATTCGCGCCTGAGAGGATTTTTTCTGTTCCGGGCCATCAAGGCACGTGGCCCCTGTGCTTGTGGACGAGTTGCTAATATTGCGATTCGATCCGAAGCTACCGAGTGATGCTCTGGAGAGGGAATGGGATATGTTGGATAAGACGGTGAAGGTACGAGACTTGGGAAAGCGGATGGTAGAAGCGGTTGGTGCTGGAGCATCCGTCTCCGAACCCGGGAGCTCTGTTTCCTCCTGGGGCTGGCTGGCCTTGCGAGGCTGATAAGTCGGCTGCACGGGGTAGGCAGTGGTGAGCGAGACGGCCGTTGAAGGCTCAGGAGACACAAGTTTGCCGTTGTATAGGACGGGACCGACTGGCGCGCTGATATCGAGCCGCCGTTTTGGAGACTTGCGTCTCCTATACAGACCTAACACATCCGCAATGCGACGTGGGTCTTTGGGTGCAGCGGTGACCGAAACTCTCTCTTCCTCATCTCCTGCGAAATCCCTGCCGATATGTGTTGAGGTGATTTGATCACCGAGTTTCGATCGCCCAATCTGGCCTGGCTGTTCGACGGGTCTTGAGGGGCACCGAGATTGATGCCCATCTTTTCCGATGCTGTGGTTTGCTCGGGAGTACCCTGAGGAACAATCTGTGGGCGGCTCTGGCAGAGTTTGGTCGGCCACCGAGGCAGGCCCGGCGAACGTTCTTCCATCTGAGAGTCTGGGGAGTCTGGTCTCGCGTCTCTCAGCGGATGGAAAAAGCCGAGGGGATCGAACCATGTTGGCAAGAAAGTCTGCGACAGGCTGCGCAGAGCAGATGACACAGCACGCGGGGACACTAGGTTGTTGAGTGTGGTCCAACGACGCAGCTTGACCGAGGCGCGGTTGATACTCGCGATGCAACCAACGCAGACGTCTCCAACGAAGTTGTCTGGGATGCGTCTGAGGCAGTACAGGCCTAGATATCCAACCCAAACGCGCAGGGAGAGATGGAAAGCGTGAAAGAGAGAGTAATTGAAGTCCAACCACAGGTAGACAAGAGTCCAGACCAACCGACAGTCAAGGACAACAGCTGCAAACAGACTCTTCGCAGTAGAAGCGACCAACGTCCGAACAACCCCAAAAGAAGTGACAACAAGCTCGAGCCAGACAGCACCGAAAGCCGTGAGGATCATGTGATATTGCGCCCAGGGAGTGCTGGGAAAGCCGTCCAAGCTGGCGTGGACACTTGGGTCGTATGATGGCTGGCTGTAGAGCGGCTGGCGGAAGCTTGGGTGGACGTCGACTGGGCTGGCAAGCAGGAGGGCAGACTTGCGCGCCTCGATCAGACGTTCGAGCTGCTGGGGGCAGAAAATCGTCTCGTTGGATGAGGGCTCGGTGTCTGTATACGCGGACTTGGTGTCCAGACCGTCGTTGGCCTCGCTTCTGTTGTCTTGCGAGGATGAGCTGTCGTCCAGGTCACAGAGGCTCGCTGTGTTGGCGAGAGTTGACTTTCCGGGGTCTGTAAAGGAGTAGTCGTCTGGTACAGTGTGAGTGGTGGCCTTCCTAGTGTTGCGTTGGACGGGGATGCGCCGGATAGCAAGCGAGTCTCGGACGGGAGACTCTGGTGCCTCGTCGTCAGCAGCGTAGGGGGCTGCACAACAGGCCACGTCGTCCTCGACAGCGGCGAAGCGGAGAAGACAGGACGGCTCTTGGGGATATAGTTGAGGCTTGGATTTGTCCGACGTGATGGAGGGTACTGCCGACTTGCCCAAAGATTTGAGCTTGGCCGAGAACCTAGCCTTGTCCGGGGACCTAGCCCTGTCCGGGGACTTGGACTTGTCCGGAGACCTTGGCTTGAAGACGATGTTCTTTGAGGCACGACTGTTGACGCGGCGGCGCGATGGGGACCGGCTCGGCGAGGGAGGCTGATCCGGGGCAGACGACTTGTCGTCCAAGTCGTCCAGGTGGAACAGCAGTAGCTCCGGGGGGTCAGAAGATGCCTTGGGGGCCGATTCTCCGACCGCAAAGACCTTTGGTGTCGAGGTAGATTGTTTGGTGCAATCCTCCTGCGGACCCGATTCCAGTAGATCTGGTTCTACGAAAGGATCCGAGACGGCCTGATCAGACATGGCTCGCAAGAAATGGAGGATGCTGTAGGACTGTGGAGAAATCAGACGTCAACAACAAGCCAACGGGGCAACGGGGTGCGTGGCGTGCGAATAATGAAGGCAGAGGAGCAGCAAAAGCCAAAGTGACCCCGATCTGAGAGCGATGTGAGAACGGGCGGCCACGCGATATTAGCAAGATGCCGGTGGCTGGGATGATGGGTGGAAGAAACCAAGAAAAGGGCCAAGGCAGAAATGGATGGATTGCCTGGGAAGAGGGGAGCCCAGGACAGACGGGGGACATCGTTGTCAACAAAAGACTGGGCCTTGGCCGTCCTCTTTTTCGTGACGAAAGCACCCTAGGTGCTCCTGCCACAGCCCGGGGGCTAACACCATTGTCAAAGACTTGGGAGGCAGGCGCGTTCTGGAGTGGAAGCCAGCAGCGCTGGGCGGGGAAGGGAGATGCCCTGCCGCCCGCCAGTTACGATCTTGCACAGGCAGCAGTGCAGGCAGGACAGGCAATCGCCAGAGACGCGCAGCTCAGCAGGAGCGGTTTTGGAAGGGAAGAAGTGATCTGCATGATGCGTGTTCGTGTTGCCCCTCGGCCTTGACTTCTGCGATAGAGCAGTCATTGCGAACCCGGCAGGCTGGGCAGCCTCGATGGATGCACCCATATCTGTAACATGTCTAGTAGCTAAAACCAAAACGACACGATGTCGTCCATTGTCCAAACAAACAACTGAGAACACGGTGGTGGCTTTTCCGCCCATCTATTTCCTCTTGCCGGCCGACTCCGAAACCTGCAAGTTGCATCTACACGCGCCCCAAAACGCCGCTGCAGGAGCATTAAGCACAATCAAACAACAATCACGAAAGGAAGGATTGCGCGTGGGAGAGCACATCGAGGGAAGCGTCCAACCAAAAATGGAGATGCCCTTGTGCGCAGCTGTTTGACCGTTTTATTGTGCGGCCCGCCTCCTCGCTTTTAGGAAGATACTGAGCTGGTCGACCTTGCTGGCAAAGAAGAGTTGCTTTGCGTCGCTGCGCCACAGCAGCACACCAATCTCTTCGGCGTACTTGGCCAGGTCGTCGTATTCAACCTGGCTCTCAAAGTCCCGGAACAGGAATCCACGCATGATCTTCATGCGCTCCGTCTCCAGCTGCCACAGCCGGATCTGATCCACGACCGTGGGCGGCAGCACCGGCCTCTTGCGCAGCGCTGCCATGCGGTGCATCTGCTCGTGCGCATGCGCTGCTAGGTACTCAATCACCTGGTCCGCAGTGATGCCATACGAGATTGCCTGTTTGATGGACTGCCGGGTGATGCGTCCTGTCACCATGCCAGCGAACCGAAACTGCAATGTCGCGAAGAGGTGCAAGATTGCAATCTGCAGCGGCGTGCTCGTGTACGCGTATAATCGATAGTTGGTCTCGATGATGATGCTTCCCTTGGTCGCCTCACCGTGGCCGCCGCCTGCCGCGTTGGGGCCCTCGGCCGTCGCTGCAGCAAAGGCAGAGCTGGCGCTGCGGAGCGCCGACGAGCCGCTCGTCAGAGTAGTAGCCAGGCGCGTCGGAAAGTACTGGCTTGTGTTCCCGGGAGGTATGTAGACGAGGCCAAAATCGACTAGGCTGGGTAGCATGTTGCGCCGCTGTTCCGACAGCTCCTCAGTGTCGTATGCCTGGCCAAGCTCCAAGGTTCCCAGCATGAAAAGGAAGCTCAGCATGTCGACCGCCATGACCGTCTGGTCTCCACCAGCAGCGTTGACGGCCTCGAGCCACTGTAGTAGCAGCGTCCACACCTGCGCGTTGGCTTCTTGCAACAGGAACGTGAAGCCCGTTTTTGTGATGGTGATGCCGCCGCCTCGTCTCTCGACCAGGCCCCCGGCCACCAGCAGCTCCTTGACCGTGTCCTGCAGCTTGGATCCTCCAGAGTGTAGTCTTTTGCTTGGACGTTCGCCGAAATCGTCGCCCTCGACGCTGTTAACGACATAGTGCAGGATCGCGTCCCACCTGGTCCGGGCAAACTTGTCAAGGAACGGGATGTCGACGTTCTGTGGGACCGGCAGAGAAGAGGGGACGCCGAACGAGTTGTGACTGGAGCCGCCACCCTCGAGGGCTAGACGCAGCGACTTCTTGAAGTTGGGCGTTAGCGATACCTCCTGGGGTCTCTCCCTGCTCGGCGCCGTGATCAGCACAATGTGGAGGACGCGCAGGGTGGCGAGTGCGTGGTCCTTGTGCTTGCGCGAGTCGGGCTTGGCCCACGTGTCCAGGTCGGCGAGGGAAAGCGGCTTGGGCATATAGAGGAGGGCCATGACGAAGGTCTTGGCTAGGCTCGGGAGCATTCGGCGAAATATTGCGAACGCGGTTGAGGGCTGCTGGTAGAGTTTCTTAAACGTGGTCCCCGACTGCCTCTCCAGGTAGTCGGAGAGCGTGATGATGGGCGCGGACATGGTGGTGGCAGTGACGGCAGTGACGGCAGTGGCGGCGGCGGCGGCGGCGACAGCGGATTAGTTGGGATCGAGAAGGTCGCGTCCTCGTGCTCGCATCCGAAGCCGGCTCGAACGATGCGCAACCATGGGCATTCTCCTTGACGATGCAGATATCGAGTCCCGGACCTAGCCGCCTAAGGGAGGGTGTGCGGACGTCTATCTACGAGGTCAGATGCGGCGGCGGCCTAACGGGACTCGATATACATGCTCACTAGCGAAAAAGACAAGACGGCGAGAGGGAGGTTGCGGTTGCTTGGTCTGTACGGGAATGGAGGGAGATGCTCTAGCGCTGAGGCTCAATTTGCGAGCTAGGCTGCCTTCCACTGCACGTGCGTCATCCGCGTCGAGTACCCGCTAGTGGAGCCTTGGACGAGCGTGGCCCCACAAGTCTGGCAGCCGCACACTCGGTACCTGGGCCTTCAATGCATCATTGCCGAGCAGACGGCTTTGATAGCCAACCTCGACACAGCACCTCTCTCGCTCCATATCCAAAGCATCCGTAACGAGCGTTGCTGGAGATGGCGGCAAAGCAATTGAAGCCTGCGGCGTTTGTCAACGCTGTCCTGAGGTCTTTCTGGAAAGAATCGGGACTGGAGCCCAGGTCAGTGCGCGAACTCGTCCCAGCCTTCGTCACGAAGCACAGGAATCTACCTCGCCATGTACCGGCAATAGGTACACAGGTGCCCGGCGCTTTGCTGTAGGGTCCCGAATGGAATTCGAATCTGACAAAATATGGAAACCTTCACTTAGGCTCTTGGGAGTAAACAACGTGCGTCCACAAGATGACATCTGCGTCCTTGTCGCAAACGTGCGCTAATTCGCCTGACACCCGCTAGTTCCGCATCAAGGATGCCCAGAAGGGCACGGTTAACTTTGAGCTCGACATCCACAAGGACCATACGGTAGGCCCCTGACGAACAAGCCTGGATAGGCTCACCTGCCACCTGCTAACTTGCCCTACCTATCAGAACCGCATGAAAGCCATCCACGGCGGTACCCTGGCCAGTATGGTGGATCTCGGGGGATCTCTCGCTGTAGCGTCAATGGGGCTGTATTCCACAGGCGTATCGACGGATCTAAACGGTGGGTTCCTGGTCTCGTGTGATCTCCCGGCCCGCGCCGTCGCGTGCTAAACCTAACCACGTGTTGCTAACAAACCGCTCTTTTTCAAATAGTGACATATGTGAGCAGCGGTGGTGTTGCTGGCGACAAGCTTACCGGAACTGCCACGTGCGATAAAAGTAGGCACATTATGCACAGCCTCCATAGCAGGCATGGCTTCACATTTTCTCACGCTGACAATGTTGTAATCTAGTTGGCAAGACACTGGCCTACACCACGGTGGTCTTTCAGAACGCAAAGGGAGAGCTGGCCGCCAGAGGGAGTCACACAAAGTGAGTCGCCCCAGTTCCTGGTTAGACCCGAGATTCACATTTGCTAACACAAGCCAGGTTCGTTGCCAAGGCATGGCCAAGTTCCCAGGCTCTGTTTGCGCTGCCTGAAGGTGTGCCTGACCCCGAGGAAAACAATGGGAATTGATCTGTAAGCATCTGAGAATAAAGCGAGCACAATGGTGTATCATCTATAGACTAGATAAATGCTGCGCTAGGTCAAAGACGAGCGTTCCCGTAAGTCATGGGCGCCAATTACAATTATCATGCATATTACATCGCATACCAATGCATCTCGTTGCTGAAGATAGAAAAAAGGAGGAGTCGACAGGACTGCAAAAAAGACGCTCCTGGCGAACATTAGTCGTCTGGCTGCCCATGCAACTTCCCGGATAGAAGCCAGGGTGTTGGGTGAATCCATCTTCCAACCTTGATGTTGTCTCGGATGCATTTTTCTACCACAACAGCACCAAGTCGCAGGCTCTTGGAGAAGGCTTAGTACTCGGAGGCTTCTGTTAGTAGACCAGCTGGGGCTGCTACTGGCACCCGGCAGGCTGTTTGTGGCCCTGCTGTTTGCCAGCCTCGATACCGCCGTGGAATGACCCCCGCTTGGACCAAAGACCCTTCTCCTTGCGGATGGCTATAGCAAATATCAGGGAAATGGCGATGCCTAGTGGCAGACTATTAAAGATCATCAATAGGTAGCTCATGACCGGCGGAGCCCCCCAGTCTTCGAGAGGCTTTCCAACCACATATGTCGCTTCGTAGGCGAGGCTGTAGGTGGTTTGTATAACTATGAGGATCGTTGCAAAAAGGAACTCAATGGCGATCTTTTATGTTCAATCCGTTAGTTTAAGAACGTTGCCCGCAAGGATACGTGGGCTGGTAAGGGGCTGACGTGAAGTGGCCATGAAACGGGCGTGTCGCGGAGGGTGCCACTTACTCCACGAACAAAGGCCTGCCTCTTCCAGAAATGAACAGCAACAGCTCCATACGCAACGGCGGTGAGCGCGCAGATCCAAAGAAGAACAACGCTTGCCAAGTAAAGCTTGGAAAGAGCCTGAAGCTCCAGGGCCAGTTCAGAGTAAGAAATGAGACCATCCCCGAAGTCTTTGTCCATGATGATGTAGCGGACAAAGTAGGCGATTTTCATAACAACAAGGGCCGTGGCTAGAAACAGCGCGAGATACCTGAAGGTCTTCTGGTATACTGTTCGCTGGTGCGTGAGGGCATACATGAAGCCGTTGCCCAGCTCCACAAATGTAACCAGGACCAGTATTTGTGCGATTTCGTTGAACAATGACCCAATAGCTGAGGCGTAAAAAGCCAGTTTCCACAAAACCTCGAGGCTATTTTGATCAAGATCGATGTAACGTTGGCCGAGAATTTTCAGCTGGGCCGCACTACTGATGATAATCAGGATGGTGGATCTACACGTGGGCAGGCCCTGGATATTAGCAAGTCTGGCTGCGAGATAAAGAGAGAGATGGAGGTGTGGACGTACAGTGCTGCCAGTGGGAGGAGGACTTTAAGCCAAACAACGGCTACCCTTGCTGGGTCGCCTTTGCGCGGGGCCAGGAAGAAACTCAGAGCGAAGAATATGACGAAGGGAAGGGTCCAGATGGCGGAGAAGGCGAGACGGACAGGAATAGGGGCATATGTATTGTTCATGATGACGTTGGGAGCTGGCTTCGGCTAGCGAGCGGGAAAGATAAGATCAAATATCAAATGTTTAGGCAAGCTGCGGCCTGATAGCAGCCGGGATCCAGATCGCGAAATGGCGTTGATGCCAACCAAGCCAGCGCAAAGCAAGCCGGCAGACGTACGATGGACTTATAAGTACTTGTGTGCCACGGCGGGTTCAAAAAGACGCGGTGGGGGACGCAGATGCCTGAATTTATCCATGTACCTCAGCATAGGGGCCAACCAATAGCATGCCAATAAAATGGACCCAAACGCCGCGTTGGCCGGCCCCTGTGGTGTCAAATCTTACATGGTGGCTACTGAGCCTGGCAAGGCTCACCAACGAATTGATGCGGTGTGGTTGTAGCCAGCAGGGCTGGGTTGGAGAAGGGCGCCCCGGTGCTATATAAGGGCGTGCCGCGGCTGCACTGCCGCCAGGATCCTCCTGACCACACACACACACACACACATCGAGCGCCCAGCCTGTTCCTGTATAGCGGGGAGCGAACCCAATCACCAGCTTTGGGATAGGTCGCACAGGCAGAATGCCGTGCTCTGCGCCTTAGCAGAGCCTTGGTGCAGTGGTCTTTTCACGAGACGGGACATGGTGAGTGTCGGATCATCAATCAGAGTTCAGAAGTCGGGGCGCTCCTGTGTCTCAAAAAGCCAAGACGGAAAAACCAGAAACCCACATCCTCTCCCTACTTGGACCTAGAAATGCCAAGTGGATGACGGTTTTTTTAAGGCCGCCCTCAAGTAAACGACAGTGGGCACTCTGGGGCCCCAATCTCGGATATTCTCGCGTCTTTTTTTTCATGTTGGTGTTGGACGACAGAAGACGAAGGAGGAATAACCAACAACATTCATTGGATTTTCCGTATTGCGCCAAGCCTCGAGTCCCAGCCTCCCCAGACAGTATCGTGAGTGACATTTCCTAATCGGGGCGGCCAACAGCTGTTGCAAGGAAGCTTATTATTGTGGGGAATGACAGGTTCCAGCCACGTCCGACATCTGCTTGGTCGTCGTTAAGGTTGTTTGTCTGCGGGTCCAATATTTCCAGGTAGTTGGGACGAATCTTTGGACGAGGGAGTGAAAGCACCCTTGGACGCCCAATCAGAAAGCAGCAACAGTCCCATGATAGGTGGATGGCTATCTAGACTGTTACAGCAAATGAGTCGGCAGCACCGCTCGCCTTGGGCAAGATGAGATGATGTAAGCAGCGGGCGGCGGGGTTGTTTGGTTTTGTCGTGCAATGGCCGAGATCGTCTTCAGAGTCAAGAGTGAGGCGGCAGCTCCCACGCACAGCCGCCACTGGCTACCAAGACGCCCACCCGCGTCGAGCGATGATGGCATATGCGCCGGCCACGAGATGCATCTGCGTGCGCGGCGCGCGGCTTGCAATACCTGCTTTGGGCAATCGCACGCGGCTGGACCCCCGATTCACGCTGCTGAACCCCTCAAGCAGTGAAAGCGGGGCTGTCTTATCACCCCTCTCTTTGCGAGCCCCCTTCTATCGCCTGGCCACCCGATACCTGGCAAGCAAGCCTGTCTTATCGGGCGGGCGCAGCGCAGCGCACAGGCATGTACCATCCTGAAATCCCGGTGCTGCAGAGACCTGCCTGGATACCTCGATATCCCCACGGCTTGGGAACCCACTCCTCAGCAGACCGGCAACCTCCTCGGCTAAGGAGCCGGCCCCAGATGCGATTTCTCTTGGTAATAGATCGGTGTCCGGGGAACATCTTGCCCAGGATGGCAATAGTCACGGTCTATGCAATGACGAGGATATCGGCCACTGCCTGTTTTGCCCCAGATGGGCTTGCTCTTTCTCTCCGAGGTCGCATCCATGCCTGTCGTTCGTTGCCGACCAATATAAGTGGCAGTTGTAGCCCAGAGATCTGGCTCTCTTTGGCTTCCTCGTCCCAACTCTTGAGCTTGTGAGCTGCTCGCGCATGCAACAAGCACACCCCTCTTGCCCCACCTATATACAGGTTTTCCAGATTAGGCAAACGACGACGCCCCAGACACCATGGGCTCAACCTTTGTCGCGGCCCCGCATCCTTTCGATCCCCTAACGGGGGACGAGATAGCGGCTGCGGTGTCCCTGGTGAAGAAGGCGCATGGAGATGTTCACTTCAACATCATCTCGCTCCACGAGCCTCGCAAGGCCGAGATGACGGCATGGCTTGCCAACCCTCAAGGTGCGCCGCGGCCGGCCCGCATCGTCGACGTCTGTGTCATCGCTGCGGGCGGCAAGGTGTTTGATGGCCTGGTGGACCTGGCTGCTGGTAAAATCATCAGGTGGGACCACACAGAAGGCCAACAGCCCATGTAAGTACCTCTACCCAGGGGCTGGTCGGGTCGCGCGCTGGGCATGCTGCTAACAAGAGGGCAACGACGCTCAGAATAATGATGGAGGAGCTCCAGGAGGTCGAGTATCTCTGCCGTACCGATCCCAGGGTCATTGAGCAGTGTGAGCTGAGCGGGATCCCAAAGGAGGACATGCACAAGGTGTACTGCGATCCCTGGACCATCGGCTATGACGAGCGCCACGGCAGCGGAAACCGTGTCCGTCTGCAGCAGGCACTCATGTACTACCGCCCGGATATCGACACCTGCCAGTACCAGTACCCGCTGGACTTCTGCCCCATCTTCGATTCGGAGAAGAAGGAGATTGTGCATATCGACATCCCCAAGGTGCGGCGGCCCTTGAGCAGGACTCCGCCCGTCGACTACCACCCCGCTGCCGTTGAGAAGCAGGGCGGGTATCGCAAGAACCTGAAGCCGATCCACATCACCCAGCCGGAGGGCGTTTCGTTCACCATTGAGGGCAGAGAAATCGAATGGCAAAACTGGAGGTTCCACATCGGCTTCAACTACAGGGAGGGCATCGTCCTTAACAATATCACATTCAACGACAAGGGCAAGGAGCGACCCATATTCTATCGACTTTCGCTGGCCGAGATGGTGGTGCCTTAGTAGGTTGCTGCCCTCTCTTGGTCCGTCTGGTCTCTCAATGCAGGCTCGCCACCCGGTGGGAGAGGGCTTCCAGTACTGACAACCCGAACAGCGGCAACCCCGAGTACCCCCATCAACGAAAGCACGCATTTGATCTCGGCGAGTATGGTGCAGGCTACATGACCAACAGCCTGTCGCTTGGGTGCGACTGCAAAGGGTCGATCCACTACCTCGACGCCACGTTTGCGCGCAGCGACGGATCGCTCAACACCATCAAGAACGCCATCTGCATCCACGAGGAGGACGCCGGGATCCTCTTCAAGCACACGGACTTCAGGGACGACTCCACCATTGTCACAAGAGCTCGGAAGCTTATCATCCAGCAGGTGTTCACGGCTGCAAACTACGAGTATGCCATTCAGGTATGTACTCGCTGTCAATGTGGAAGACGTGGCAGCCGCCTGGCTCGTGCATAGCATTGTTTTCTCCCGCGTCGTCGTGGCTTGCTGACAGGAAACCCCGTGTTCTCTTCACAGTGGATCTTTCATGTAGGTTGCTGATCACGACGATCCCAGTCCTGTGGG
Organism: Nakataea oryzae; assembly: GCA_003049435.1. Classification (NCBI taxonomy): domain Eukaryota; kingdom Fungi; phylum Ascomycota; class Sordariomycetes; order Magnaporthales; family Magnaporthaceae; genus Nakataea; species Nakataea oryzae. The sequence goes on from PYSQ01000221.1 coordinate 27,330, forward strand.
TGGTTGCCACCAGAAGACTGGCCGAACTGACACACAGCAGCAAGACGGGACCATCCAACCAGAAATCAAGCTTACGGGTATTCTCAACACGTATGCGATGAACCCTGGCGAGGATATCCACGGATGGGGAACCCAGGTATACCCAGGTAAGCGGCCCAAGGGGTGGTTTGGTGACGTTTAGCGAGTGAGGCGTTGTCCCTTGGTGGTGGCCCGCTCACACTCGCCGTTTTGGTCTTTGTCTCCAGGTGTGAATGCCCACAACCACCAGCACCTGTTTTGCCTCCGGATTGACCCCAACCTGGACGGGCCCAAAAACACGATTTTTGCCGTGGACGCGGTGCCGTCGGACGCGCCTGTGGGCAGCCCCGAGAACTTTTACGGGAACGCCTTCTACGCGCGCAAGACGAGGCTGGAGACGACGGGGCAGGCCAAGACAGACTACGACGGCAACACGTCGCGGACGTGGGACATCTCCAACGAAAGCGTGGTGCACCCCTACAGCGGCAAGCCGTCCACGTACAAGCTCGTCAGCAGGGAGATTCCAGGGCTGCTGCCCAAGAAGGACTCGCTGGTGTGGAAGCGAGCGGGATTCGCGAGGCACGCGGTGCACGTGACCAAGTGTATGCAGTAGTCTCCCCAGTTTCTGAGCCGCTGACTGGTCACGGGGGAAAGGGAAAAAGCGCTGACTGTCGCCTCCCCACAACGGGGCAAAACAGATCGAGACGATCAGCTTTGGCCTGCGGGCCGACACGTGCCCCAGACGAGCGGCGAGCCGTCGCTGGGGCTGCCCGAGTGGATCGGCGACGGCACCGAGGGCGTGGCCAACGAGGACATTGTGCTGTGGCACACGTTTGGGGTGACGCACTTCCCCGCGCCCGAGGACTTCCCCGTGATGCCGGCCGAGGGCATGACGCTGCTGCTGCGGCCGCGCAACTTCTTTGCCAGCAACCCCGTCATGGACGTGCCACCGTCGTTTGCCAGCACGCCGAGCCAGGTGTTGGCGGGCGGCAGCGGCGCCTTTGACGCAACCGACGCCATGAGCAAGCTGGCCTTTGGGAACGGGAGCGGGAAAGGAGGAAATGGGTGCTGTGCGCCGGCCAATGGGTCTTCATGAGCAGCTGGTTGGTACATGGGCATAGATGCGGCAGACAGAGAAAGCATCCAGGCCCGGAGACATGGGCGCCTCTGGCGGGCCTTTATCCAATCCCAGTCCTGGATTTGTAGTCCCTCGGGCATGAAAAGAGTTTTTGTCTTACGTTGAAGTCCCGTTTTCGGCATTGCACGCAAGGGGCCCGTGAAACGACGTGAACAACCAACCAAGCCAGATGCGGACTGGAGTGGATAAGACAGCGTCCACTGCCGTGCGAGTTGCCCGTAGGTCCCCATCGCCTCGTGGTCTGCCGAGGTCTAGACTCTGGACGGCGGCCCCGGTTGCCGCAGAAGCAAGATGCCACCGCAAAACAGCAGCGTAGCGGCCGGCAAAGATGCCGACCGGGGGGGGCGCTTCTCCGTGTGGGGGAGGAGGCCGGAGCGATGGGTAAAAATTCTCACAGACGCCGCGATCGAGGCTGGGTCGGTCCAGGGGGACCTCGGACCCTGGACCTGACCGACAGGAGGGTCGGTCGTGGTGGCTAGTCCCCTTTCGCCCCTGGCGAGATGGGTCCGTTTGGGAAAGGGCGGCGGCGGCCGGCCTGAATGGCTGGTGGCCGCTCGCTCCGTCGGCTGCTGCTGGGGCTTGTCGCGCGGGATGGGTGGTGGCCGGTTCCACTTGGGCTGCAAAAGCTCCGGCGCTGTGATCGGGGTCTGGAGGGGTTGTGCGCTCGCTAATTTAACAGAGGAAGGACCCGACGTCATCGCGCAGCGTGGCCGAGCTGAGCTGGCAGCGGGCGTGCGGCGTGGGCTTGAGCTCTCCCTGATGCTTTGCGCGTGCAGTGTCTTTTTTTTCTCCCTCTCCCTGAAATGCACTGCACTGCACCCAAAGGGCGGCGACAACTGCCGCTCGCATGCACGAGAGGCCACGAATGCGGAGACGACCGAGCCGAGCAGGAGAGCTGTCGGCAAGGGGTCCTAACCATGCCTCGAGGCTCCGAAGGGACGCAGGCGGGTGTGCGTAGGGGCCCGGCCGACGGCCGCAGCTTGTCTGGGGGAAGAGCGAGGTCCAGCCGCAAGCTGTTGCGCATTCAATCGACATGCTGACATGCTCATTCACACACACACACACACACACACACACACACACACGCATTTGATCCCGCGCGCGGCACGGTCACCCACACGCACGCAGCCACAAGGTTGTGTGGCATGTGACAGATGGGTGACGGCGGCGACACGGGAGAGAGACACACAAAAAAGAGAGAGAGAAAAAAATGGAGGCCGCCCAAGGGGCAACGGGGAGGGGCCTGGACCAGTTGCTGCCCGAGCGGTGGGAAGCCAAATTATCCGGGCATTGGCCGCGGCAGCTCTGCCGTTGGATCGGGATTTTGCCGCCTGACCGCCGCGTGCGACAGCGAGATTCCGGGATGTCCCAGGAAAAAGCAAGCCATCATCTCAGCTTGCCTGTTGGAGAACGGGGAGCTGCCTGTCGGGCAACCAGGGAGACCGGAGGGGTGGGGTGAGGGGATCCAATTCGGCGCTCTCGTTATCGTCTGTTAGTGGGCGCGCCCAAGAAGGGCGCAGCGGCCTAACTCGTCCCAACAGGCCCCGCTGCGAACCGTCCCATTGGGCATGACGACAGCCGCCCTGGTCCTGGCAGCGAAGCACAAGAAACCGGCTTTTGGGGCCCCACCGCGCGGGCCCCCCCAGCCAGCCCAGAATCTAGTCTAGAAGCTGCCACAGCAGGAAAGTCGTGTCGGCGTACGACGTTGCCTCGATGGCCTGGCTTCGTGTCTGGGAGCTCCTGCAATGCTGCGCCCGCCGACGGGCCCAGGGGCGCCCAAGAGTACAAATTGCGGGCTAGTGCTCTCGCCGACCGGCTTAGCAGCCCGCTGATAACAAAGCACAGGCAAGGAGCGCAGCAGGCTTTTCCCCTCCCCCTCCCCTCGTCCCTGCCCTCTGCAGAAAAGCGTGTGCTCCTGACCGCCTAGCGTCGTCTGGCTCGGCCCCGGTGCGTGACCAGATCCAGCTGCTCGGCCGTCTCAGGCCAGAACCACACAGCCTCCACTTGTGCCGGTGCAGGTGCGGTACACGGGCTTCTGCCGTGTCCACGCACACGCTGCCGTAGACACCACCCCAGCCCACCCAGCATTGCTCTCAGCTCCCTGGTGCGGGAGTGCATGAGACGTGATCCCCCCAAACCACCAACCAGGACGCACAACAGACCACCCTCCCGGGCACACCCAGGCACCCACGGATTCAGGACCCCAGGACCCAGGACACACAGGACCAGGCCGGTTCCGTGTTGCGCTTCTGCATTTCTGATCGCTGTTTCCTCCATCCGCTCAGGGAAGAAAGACATCTGTCCCACAGGACCAGGACCACAGGGATCAAGCCCGTCAGGAACCACGCCTCTCCAGGATTGAGGACAGCCATCCGCCGTCCACACGCAGAGACACAAGGCCCTCGTACGCTGGAGCGGCTGCAGGCTCGTGACTCGCCAGGCCCGGCAACACGAGACTCGATCGTTCGTTGATAATCCCCCTGGGCTGCCCAAGGGCGGGGAGCAGAATCTGCGACATTTTTTTGTGCTGCATCCGCAGAAGCAAGAGCCCAAAAAGCCCTTGCCTTGCCCTTGCCACCCCTGATCTCGTCGCCTTGGGCTAGCCGCTCGCCCGCTCGCTCGAGCTCCAGTGTCAACCAAAGCCAGTCAAGAGCGACGGTCGCTAGTGCCGGGGTTTCTGAGTGGCAGGCTTCACAGTTGACCGCCCGCGCGCCGCCCGCAGCAGAGAGCTCCATTAGCTTAACGAAACCCACCCAGCGCCCAACAAGGACAGCACAGACGCACGCTCTGCCGAGTCCGTGTCAGCGGCGCCCTCTTTTTCTTCCCACCACCACCCCGGTCCAGGTGTCGTCATCGCCTCGTCCGCCAACTTTGCTCCTCCCAATCCCACGTCTCGCACACCACCAGACTCCACTCGTCTGCTGCCCGCTGCTGCTGCTGCCACTGCCGCACACCCCCCCCTCTCCGGCAGCCGTCCGTCTCGCTCGCCCCTTAACCCTTGTCCACCACCACATTCTCGAGCACTTGGTTTTTTTTAAATCGTTTATAACTCGTTTCCAAAACACTCTTCATCAACGATCTTCGCCCACACCATCTCTTCTCACCAACCCGGACATCCCCATTCCCGCCAAAAGCAAGTCTGCCTGCTTGAACTGGCATAACGGAATAAAACAGGACCTGTGTCGCCGTATCACCGTGTCACCCAGCCACATCCGGACAGCGGCTGCTCGCATACATCAACCCGCCCCCTCATTCCATCCAAGACTCAGGCACGCCATGGCCGGCCGCAACGACCGATGGGATCGTGAGCGGTTCCACCTCGAGGGCTCGAGGGATCGGGACCGCTTTGACGAGCGCAGCCGCTACGACGATGAGCGCAGCCGCTATGACGATGACGACGACACCCGTAGCTACACGAGGCGGTCGCCCCCGCTCCGTTATCGCGATGACGAGCGGCGGAGGTCGGCCTTTGACGACGCCTTCATTCACCGGGAGCGCCGTTACTACGACGATGAGCCCCGCTTCGTTCGCCGCGCCCCCTCGCCGCGCCGCGAAGAGTATGAGCGCCGCGCCTCGCCGCCCCGTAGGCCACAACGCCCTGGCACGCTCCTGCGGCGCCAGTCGAGTCTCGACACCTTCGACCGCCTCCCCAGGGGCTTCCATGAGCACCACGAGCAGTATGGCCCGCCCGCTCGTCGCGAGGACTACCGCCCTGCACCATATGTTCCCATCCCCTTGCCGCGAACTCGTGCCCTGCCCCCGCCGCGCCGCTACGAGCAAATGGATGAGATCCGTGTTTCGGACCCGGACCACTACGGCGACGATGATTTCCACGAGTACCGCCCCGAACGCACTGTGCGCGAGCGCGAGGTCGTCCGGACCCGCAGGCGAGAGCGCAGCCGCTCTCGTGCCCGGAGCCACCACAGCAGCACCATCCGCAGCAGCTCTCGGTCCTCGAGCTCGACCAGCAGCTCCTCCTCCCACACCACCACCACGGCAAAGAGCGAGTATCCCAAGAAGGGAAAGACGCGCATTCCCGCCAAGCTCGTTTCGAAGCGCGCCATTATCGAGCTGGGTTACCCCTACGAGGAAGAGGTTCGTTTTTTCCCCATCCCATTAGCCTTCCCCCGCACTCGAAATTTAGTTTGCGCGTCAACCAGCAACATACTGGGATCATGCTTCCTCATTTGTCGGGGCTCTATGCTGACGCGGCCGTCATCGGATCAACAGGGCAGCACAATCATCATCCAGCGCGCGCTTGGCCAGGAGAACATTGACGATCTGCTCAGGCTAAGCGAGGAGTTCAAGAAGAGTAAGCCCAGACCCTTTGATGACAATTGCTCCTGCTTTTATCATGTGTTGTATGCTGACGTACGCACTCTCTAGGCGAGGTCGAGATCATGGCAGCTCGTTCCGAGGCCGGAACAGTGATCGAGGAGCGGCGCCGGGAAGAGGTGTGGGTGGCACCGCCCCCGCCCCCGCCTCCGGCCCCGATTGTTGTTCCTATCCCGGTCCCTACCCCTGCTCCTGCTCCTCCTCCTCCTGCCCCTGCCCCGGTGGTAATGCCCACGCCGGTTGTGGCGCCGCCGCCGCCTCCTTCGGTAGTATACCGGGAGGAGCCGCCCTACATTGTCAACGCCGTACCGCCGCCTCCGGCCTCGGTGGCCCCACCTGTTGTCAACACGACCACGACCATGGTTGTGCGCGACGCGTCGCCGGCGCGCTCGACTGCCACATACAGCTCGTACACGACGGACTCGACGCGGACGCCCTACGTTGTGGACAGTGGCGCGCACGGCTATCGCGAGTACCGCGAGTACCGCGAGATTTCGGACGACGTCAGCGTCGGCCCGGTGGCCCTGGTGGACCGCTCCAAGCGCCGCAGCAGGCACCGATCGCAATCTCGCGGCGACCTTGTACGGGCCGAGCGCCTGAGCGACGGACAACTCGTCATCTACGAGGAGCGTGTCGAGAAGATCGAGGAGCCGCGGAGGGGTGTGCGTATTGAGAAGGACAAGAAAGGTAGGATGTCCATCAGCGTGCCGAAGTATCGGTGAAGGTACCACCCAACATCTACGAGGTGCGGTCACCTGGCCTCTGCTCTCGCCGTGATGCTCAGCCGTGCTGACTTGTCTGTGTCTCGTTGCCCGCAGGCCCTCCTCCCAAGCTCCTCCGCGCCATGCTGGCCACCCTCACCTAATACTTTTTTTGATCTGAAACTGGATCCTGTTCCTTTCTTTTGGCGTCCGCAGACGAGCAATCGCGGGCCACGACATTTATTCTCCTTCGCTTCTATTCTTACTCATATTCTTCTATTGCCCCAATATTTTACGTTATAGCTCTTTGGTTTCCGTTACTTTATCTGGACAGCGCTCCCCATTCTCGATACGCTTCTATGGTACGCCTCCACATCGGATAGAATGTCGGTTGCTACAAGGCTCCCACGCCTTGTTGAGTTGTGTTTCATTGTCTTTCGGAAGGGCGCATTGGATTATAAAGGAAACGAAACAGAAACGCATGAAATATGGGGCCCAAGAAACGGCTTGCAGGTTTTGGTTACGCGATGCTGGGCGGTGTTATTACGAGGATTTATGACGATTTGGCACGATATCTGTGTGTGTTTTTGCTGTTTTTGTTGCTCGTCAGGTTGTCGAAACAATTGTGGCAATGTTTCATGGGTGGATTTATTCTTTTTTTCTTTTTTCAGTTTGTTGGATCCATCCGCCAGGCACGATTTAGGGCATGTTGTTCTTCTGTTAGGTATGAGCACACGATTTTAACTATACAACGAATTACATGCCACTTTGGACTCGGTGAACTCAAACAGGTTGCCACCGCTGCCATCGTCGCTCCTTCGGTCTGCCCGGACTTTCCCACGGCGCAAGGACAAACAAAGTTCTGTGCTCTCCACATGCCAGAATGCTTGTTCCACCCAACGGTTATTGCACGCAGGCACAATTCGCCGAGTCCGAGGCTGGGTGGCTTCGACGGGCGGACGAGCGGGGACTCGCCAGGGAGGGATCCCCCCCACCCGGGCACCTGCCGGATCAGATAACGGACGATTGCGGATCTGATAAATTGGGTTGGCGCCATCGCCGAGTCCCCATTGGCCCGCTTCCATGGCGGCGAGGCCAGCGGCCAGCACCAAACAGGCATCTGGTCCGGCCCAAGGTCCTCTGCGGAGCCAAATGTAACAATGCAACGCCCTTCCCCTCGCTTGGTCGTGCTGCTGCTCCATCTGGCACCGCTGTTTTGTCTCTATTTTTCTTTTTTTTCTCCGTTTCTGCTGCTAAGCTTTTCCAAAGCTAGCTCTCACCTCGTAAATACCTCATCGTTGACTGGAGCTCTCGAGGAGTCATGATGCCAGGCGGGGCCCCCTTTTGCCTCAGCACACAAGGTTTTTTTTTCTCCCTCGGCCGAGCGACCAGAGACGGAGGCCAGGGGGAATGGATGGATGGATGGATGGATGGATGGACATGGCGGAAAAAGAAAATGCCCACCACCCCAAGAGGGTAGGTCCGTATCCAGACCAGCTGAGGATTGAACCTTTTTGTCGGCGAGATACCTGCCGGATCGAGCGTGCGCACAGCCCAGGAGAGGCCGGGGCCGCGGTGGTTTCCATTATGCCACCCATACACAAACAAACACATGCTCCTTGACGAGCCAGGCATCCTCTTTTCGGACAAGCGAGCCAGGCGCTACATGGACAGGCCGGCCAAGGCGAGGTGGGCGTCTACCGGGGAGACGAAATGGTTGCGAGGCGAGCCATGTAGCAGCTGGGTCTAGGTCCGCGGTGCACCCCTCATGCATTACCCGGGTCCCTGGAGCAGGACACGCGCGGGTGTGCCTGGCTATTTTTGTGTGTCCCGATGATCTTTTGCTGTTTCTTTTTTTCTTCTTTTTTCTTTTTCTTCACTTTCATTCTTTGCAGCTGAGAGCACTCGAGTGAGAATCTTTTTTATGCACATCTTTAAAAGAGTCTACCAAGGAGACACCAAAAGGCGCCTCCTCAACCGCCACGACACATCTCATACCCACACCCCACGTCCCTGCCACCCCCAAAGCAGCCACCGCCGCCCAAGATGCCCATCGCAGTGATGCCGGCGCTGATCCCGGACATACCGCGGCTGTACGAGGTCTACTTTGCCTCGTTCAAGAACGACATGATGGGCCGCGTCATGCTCGACGTGCTCTTCCCCGGCGGCAAGACGGACACGGCCGAGTTCCGCGAGGCGCACGCCAAGGCCACGCTCGACTGGTGGCACAAGTGCGACCACCAGTACACGCTAAAGTGCGTCGACACGGACACGGGCGAGATTGTGGGCATGGGCCTGGGCGACGCGCACTTTCGCGAGCGCCCGGCCGAGGAGCGCCGGTTCGACGGCTGCACGTGGCTCGAGGGCAAGGAGCGCGAGCGCGCCGACGCCGTGCTGATGCCGCTGGCCGAGATGCGGGAGAGGCTGTGGGGCGGGCAGCGGTACATGTGTAAGGAAGGGGGCCATTCCAAAGATGAAGAAGAAAAAAAAAGGAAAAAAAGGATAAAAAAAAACAACCAACTAACAAAACGACATAAATAGACGTCCACGTCATCGCCGTCGACCCCAAGCACCAGGGCCGCGGGGCCGGGCGGGCCTTTATCGAGTGGGCGCTGGCCACGGGCGACGCGTGCGGCATCCCCGTCTACTTTGAGTCGTCGCCCTCGACCGTCAAGCTGTACGAGCGCATGGGCTTCGCGCGGCTCGGGGAGAAGATCTCGCACAAGGGGACGGTCCTGGGCCTGCCCCTCGTCAGCCTCGACGTGCCGCTCATGGTCAGGATGCCGGCCGCCGCGGGCGGCCTGACGTTTGAGCGATGGCGGGAGGCCGGGTACCCCAAGTTTGGTAGCGCCGAGGCGCGTGCGGCGGCGGCGGGCTCTGCGGCCAGCAGCGAGGTGCTCAAGGTCGACGCCGGGACCAGGAAGCACTGGTGGAAGCGGCTGTTGAAGTAGACTGGGCTTTTCTTATTTGTTTCTGCTTTGTTTTTTTTTCATGGTCTGTTACAATCTGGAGCTATTATGGCAGAATACCCCCCAAACAAATCTAGTAGTCTCGTAGTAATATTATGTATTTGTACGCAACTAGCTTGAGGTTTCTGGACCATCGATGGCTCTCCTTGAGCCCAAGTGAGACGAGTCAAGAAAAAAAAAACCGACCTCCCTCGCTCATTCTGGCCGCGTAGGACCGAGACCGGAGCCGTCAGCACCGAGCTGGGGACGCCGTGGGGTTGCGTCGGATCGCGCGCTTTTCCCACACGCACATGGAGGCGAGCGCAGCGGGCGGTCATTTCGGTCGGCCCAGGCCCAGGCCACCCACCACCCACCTCGGCCGGGCTAAAAATCCACAACACGCACAGGCCTCGGGTCCATGAGGTGCCACAGGGCCATCCTGGAGGCCGCAACCCCTGCATCCTGGGTTCCTGGGGGGTGCCAATCTAATCTGATCATCTGATAACACAGAGTATTTATGCTGTGGGACTCCCCTCGTCCAGCCCACCACCCACACCGGCGCGCTCCTCGTCCCAGGTCAGATCGCCCGAGAGTCTGCCGCAGGGTGCCAAGTCGCTTGCCCAGGAACGCGTGGTTGGTCGGCGGCGACAAGGATAATCAACGCACTCGGCGGCCGGGCCACCTTTGTAAACAGGGCGTCAAAAAACGCAGCCGCTCAAGATGGCGCCAAAGATGCTGGCCAAGGCGAGCCTCATGGTCAGGCTCGCAGCCTACATACTCGGCTCGACCTTTGCCTTTTTCAGGCGCACCCGCGCAGTCAAGAAGCGGCTCAGGCGGCACCAAGCGCTCAAGCAAAAGGACGGCTCGGCAGCAGCAGCAGCAGCATCCAACCGCAGCGACAAGAACCCGCAAGACCCCGAGGCGGCAGCAACGGCAGCAGCTTCAACGACGGCGGGGCCCAGAAACATCGTCGTCGTCGGCGCCTCGTTTGCGGGCTACCACGTGGCGCGGCAGCTGGCCACGTCCCTGCTGCCGCCCGACTCGCCCTACAGGGTGGTGGTGGTGGAGCCGAGCAGCCACTTCCACTTCACGTGGGTGCTGCCGCGCATGTGCGTCGCCGAGGGCCACGAGCACAAGGCCCTGATCCCCTACGGCGGCGCCCACCTGGCCGGCGCCGCCCCGGGCCGCCTGCGCTGGGTGACGGGCCGCGTCGCCTCCGTCTCGCGCGGCTCGGTGCGCCTGCAGGGCGACGAAACTGACGAGGGCGGCGCCGACGGGGAGGTCATCCCCTACGACTACCTCGTCGTGGCGACCGGCTCGGGCGCGGGCGAGGGCCTGCCGTCGCGCGTGGGCGCGCCCGACAAGGAGGGCGGGCTGGCCAAGATGCGCGAGATGCAGCGGCGCGTCGCGGCGGCAAGGCGCCTTGTCGTCGTGGGCGGGGGCGCGGCCGGCGTGGAGCTGGCCGCCGACGTGAAGGACAGGCACCCGGACAAGCACGTCGTGCTCGTGCACTCGCGGCCCGCCCTCATGCACCGCTTCGGCCCGGAGCTGCAGGCCGCCGCGCTCGCGGGGCTGCGGGGCCTGGGCGTCGAGGTCGTGCTCAGCGAGCGCGCCGCCGTCGACGCCGGCGGCCGGCTGGTGACGCTGCGGTCGGGGAGGACCATCGAGTGCGACCTCTTTGTAAGACTTGGCCGGCCCATTTGACTGTTTCTTTTTGGTGGATGATGACTATGATGATTATCGCGTCTTCCACCTTGGGCCACCACCCCAGCCAGCCAGCTGACGACAGAACCAAACAGGTCAGCTGTGTCGGGCAGAGGCCCTCGTCGCAGATCCTCGCCGAGCTCTCGCAGGCCTCCATCTCCGACTCGGGCCACGTCCGCGTGCTGCCGACCCTGCAGATCGCCGACGAGTCCCTGCCCAACGTCTTTGCGTGCGGCGACGTGGCCGACACGGGCACGAGGAACCCCAACGCCCGCGCCGCCATCAAGCAGTCCACCATCGTCGCCGACAACATCGCCATGGCCATCGACGGCGAGCAGCCCTCTGCCAAATACGTGCCGCACTGGGCCGACGGCGTCATCAAGCTGACGCTTGGTCTAGTGAGTGAAAGCACGCGCCAGTGAAGGACAAAACAAGCAGTGTGCTGACGCGACCTTGTGCATCCAGGAAAAATCAATCATACAATTCGGCGACGGCAAGTCAGAGTTCTCCTATTACTCCAAGGACAAGGACGTCGCCCTCAGCGTCGACGGCGCCTGGAGGCACCTGGGCGCCGTCCCCTTTGAGGACAACACGGACGGTCTGGCACAGTATCGACAGCCAGCTTAGCTTGGCAGGCTCCGCGCCTCATAGATATTCTTTTTCTTCTTTTTTTTGGTTTTGCTGTTGACCCTGCCGAGGATCTACGAGGCGACTATATCCAGGACCTTATTCTGGCCCCATATAATCCAGGAGAGGCAAATGTGAAGCCATCTCCTTTGTAGCCCAAAAATAAAATAGAATTCCGTAGTCTCCGCAAAGAATTTACCTCATGTTCTGGAGCAGGAACTGAGCGCCGTGGCACTTGGAGACGTGGTCAATGAATCCTTGCTTGGACCAGAGGCGCTGAGCCATGGCCTCTATGGCACGCCGACGGTCCTTCAACGTTGGCGGAAACAGCTCGAGGGCGACGTGTCCGGGCAGGCTGCCCTGTTCAAACTGTATGCGCGTCTTGTGGCATCCGCTGCAGAGGACTCCGTACTCGAGCATGGTGTTGCTGTCCCCGACGCCTCCACCGCCGCCTCCGCCTCCGCCGCCGGACTGGTGCGTGGCGGAACAGACGCGGAGTGAGGGCATGCGGACGATGGCGGCGCCCATAAAGTCGTCCGGGACGACGCGCTTCGGGTTGGATAGCGACAGGTCGCAGCCCGGAGGCTCGACCGGGGCGTCGCGGAAGACGTCAAACACAAAGGGGTCGAGGGGGTTGTGGTTGGTCGGCAGCCTCCCCTCGGGCGTGCGGGCGGGCTCGACGGCGGGCGGGAGCTGGCCGCCGTTCAGGGCCAGGGAGAGCTCCTTTGCTTGCCTGACGCTGACGAGGCGGGTCGGGACCTTGTACCACTCGCGGAGGGCGCCCGAGTACCTCCTCTGAGGGATGGTGGTCATGACGGGCAGCCTCGCCATCTGCTGCGGGGAGAGGCGGAAGCAGCGGGCGGCCCTGTCCGGGGTGGTGACGCGCAGGGCCGGGTTTTCGCGCAGGCAGCTGAGGCAGGCACGCTCGCCGGTGAGGAGGAAGAGGAAGCCGCCAAAGTGGATGCGGCACGAGGCGCACGAGGACGAGCGGAGCACGGCCAGCAGCTCCGAGGCCGGGTGGAGACCGAGCAGGCCGGTGCGGTGCAGGGCGTGGAGCTGCGCCGGGGCGTAGCGGAGCAGCTCCCGCCAGACCTCGAGGCTCTCGATGATGTCCCGGGCGCGGCGCGAGATCTGCCGGAGGCGGTCGAGCGACTGGAAGTCGAGGTGGCCAACCGTGGCTAGGAGGAGCTCGTCGGGGAACCTGGTCAGGTCGCCCAGCGGCTGGCGCGGGATGTGGTCGTCGGTCCTCGGCCTGGGCGGCCAGCTGCGAGGGAGGGCCGGAGGGATGTTGATCAGGCGGACGTCGATCATGGCGTCGTCCTCGAGCTGGACCAGGGCTGAGAGGCGCGTCTCGGCGAGGCCCTGGAGGCCGTTGCCGGCGGCCCCGTTGGCGAAGGCGGTGGCTGCGGTCATGTTGGCTGGCGGGAAAGGGCTGTGGGCAAGGCCTTGCGAGCCACAGACAGAGGAGGACATGGCGGAGGGCTGTAAATAGACGGTGGCGGCGACGGGGGTGGGAGAGAGCGAGCGGGCAAGGGGTGGGCAGCCAGAGGCAACGAGGCTAGGGGGCGGGAGCGGTGGTGGGAGGGGTCATGGACAATCTGGCGCCCGGGCTGGTGGTTGCCGGCCGAGGATGCTGCGTTCAGGGCAGAGGGCAGTGCAGATACATGTTGGCCGTGCAGGCTCGCGAGCGGGATGGCTGGAGGGATGGATAGGCGGGCAGGTAGGTGGCTATCGGCGACATGGCGTGTGGCTCTGCTATGGCTCTATCGCGCCGTGCGTAGGACCTGCCAAGTTGGGTAGGGAGGTACTGGGTGACAGATCCGACACGAACTGGCAGGCCGCTTTTGGCAGGCCTGGCCAGTGCCGAGGACATGGGGGTGCGGGGTGTGGCCGCGGTAGAGGTACATGATATGGATGTCAAATTTTAAGGTGGGAGGTGGGTGGGATGGAGGGAGGGAGGGCCAGGGCAGGAGCTGCAGCAGGGAGCGGGAGAAAAAAAGATTTTTCTTTTTTGGCAAATAAAACAAAGAGAGAGAAAAAAAAGGGATAAAAGATAAAGGATAAAAGAAGAAAAAAGCCGCGGCGAAACTCGTTCGCCGTCGCCAGCGGCTGCTGCTGTCGCTGGGCTCGCGCGTCTATGCTATGCTATGCACCCAAGGGCGGGCGGGCGGGTGTGATGTGATGGATGGCCTGCCTCCATCCCAAGACGTGTGATTGAGTGTGACGGATACGACCCGGATGGGGGCGCGCGCCCTGCTGCTGCTGCGGGTGCACACACACACACACACAAACCACAGCACGCACACAGGGATGGGAGGGCCTACCGAAGCACACGCTGGGCGGAACACGCGGCCCCATCGAGGCCGCAACTGAGGGTAAAAAAAAGTGAGAAAAGAATAAAAAAAAACGAGCCCTCGCTGCGACCCCACCCGCCTGTCGGTAACCACAGCGCTCGCTCCATTTCCCTGCAGCGCGCGGGCGGGCTCCACCCCCCGGCTTCTAGGCGCCCACAACCGTCGTGTGCGCGCCACCGCCCGCAGTGATCTGATTAGTGTTATTTTTGGCCCCCCCAGTCTCCAACCGGCGGGCCGTCGATATCACCCTGGTAAGGGGCCCACCGGCCGAACAGCACTGTGCTGTGCTGTGCGCTGTGCCCGCGGCCGCCCGGCGCGGCTAGGCGAGGGGGGCCAAGAACGCCCGCTGGGGGAGACCTGGGTTGATGCATCCATTGCATCCCCATGCACGCCCGTCGTATGCCAGCCAGCCAGAGGCCGAGCCTTCTGCCCGCTGGGCCTGGAAGGGGGGGG
>PYSQ01000221.1:41639-52935 GCA_003049435.1 Nakataea oryzae
GGGGGGGGGGGGGACATAGGGATGCAGCCGACGGCTCTGCCCCTGCCCGCCCTCTGCCACTCTCGCTGTATCATTTCCCGACCCCGACCCCGCTCGGTCGATCCTCTCTTCGCTTCTGAGCGGTTCTTGTTGTCTGTGTGTGTATGCACGTACGTACGTATATATGTATGCGTGTATATGTGCGTGCGTGCGTATCGAGATGGAGCCGTCGACGTGTACATGGCAGCATCCTGACGCCTGTATGTGTCTGGCCGGAAGGAGGTGCTCGACAGCTTTCGCCCACAAAGTCGGCGATCACCCAGCAAAAGCAATCCCCGGCCTTTCCCGGCCTTGGAGAGAGCCCAGGGGCCCCAGCTTCCAATCGGGCACCTGGCCATCCGTCCTCCGCCCCCATTCCTCGCGGCCCCTTTTGAGCGAGCGGGCAAAACCCGGCGTCGTAGCGCTCGCCGCTCTTGAAATGCGACATGCGCCCGCGCCGCCAGCTCAGCCACTTGTCCGCCGCGGTGCCCTCGGGGCGCCAGCAGGATGCCGACCGCCACGTCCACGATGTGCCGCTCAGGCATACCAGGCGGGCTCCGGGCTCGCACGAGTAAAAGACTGTGGCGCCGCAGACGCCGCAAAACCCGCGCCTGACCGAGCCCCGGCCGCGAGTCGTACGCCGTCAGCGTCCCAGACCGGAAGTCGGGTGGGACGCGGGGGCAGCGTCTGCGCCAGCGGCACAAACGCCTAGGCCGCGAGGTGGGTGCCGTCCACTCTGTGGCATCGAGCGGGCTGGCAAGGTGCCGCAGGTGGTCGTCATCGTCGGCCACCGCCGTCAAACTCGGGCTCGGGCCGCCGGGACTCCGGCAAGCGGCGGGTCCCCACCCGGGGGGGTATCGCGTCTTCATCTCGCGGCCGCCAATGGGTAGCCAGCCAGCCAGGGCCCCCCACTGCGTAGCCGGGTCGGCGTAGATGTGGCCCTGGATGTGGAACGAGTGCGGGTCATGGTCGTCAAACAAACTCGACGCAATGTGTCATTGGGAGCGCGCGACGTCCGGCTGGGGCCTCGACGCCCCGGTCGCCGATGTGGCAGCCGCACGTATTGCAAAAGAACCTCTGGCACCCGGGGCCGCTGCCGCCGTCTGCGGGCTTGAACTTGTAGCCCGTCAGGGCGCCTTCGAGCATCGACGGCTCGACAAAGTGCAGAGGCCCCGCGGGCTAGGGGCGCGCGTGGGAGGAGCTCAGCATCCCGCGGGTATATCGGCAAACGGAGCAGCCTGCAGTGGTGAGGTGGACCGGCAGCTGCAGGTTCGACAGGGCCACTGTTGACGGTCAAGCGCCGCTGCTTTTGCAGAAGCAGCAGCGGGCCGTGACCGTCTTGGCGGCCGTCGTCGTGCTCGCGGGGCGCCATGACGATGGTGCTGCTGCCCGCCAGTTGTCGCTCGTCCACGCCTCTGCGTGCTCTCCTGCATGTCCTTTGCCAGCTCAGCGTCTTGTCTCGTCGCGCGCAAAAAAAAGGGTCCTGCTGCTAAAAGAAAAACTCCCAAAAACATGTCGTCACGAAACGAACCCCACGCTAATGCTCGAGTGCGCGAGGCCAAAGACGTGGGGAGGGTACCGCACCCGACCGCCCGCAGTCAATTGGAGCAGCAAAACAAAAAAAAAAAAAGCTATAGCGGGCGCGGCTCTCGCGCTAGCCTAGGTTTCATTTTCCCGTCTTACGTGTATCGATCCAAGCAGCCGCCCGCCCTCGCCACGTACCCGACCGACATGCCGCAATCTTCGATCGCAGCCTGCGGCCTGCAGGGGAGGGAGGGAGGGAGGGCGAGGGGGGCGCCTGGCGCTACCTGTCTCTCACAGCGAGGCGGTCGCGCAGTGTCGTTTGATGGCGAATACAACTCGTCCGTCGCGCGGGGCATCCGGGCGACTTTACTCTGCCTACCTACTAGCAAAATTACGTGTGACGACTAAAAAGAAGAAAAAAAAAACAAGAAGCAGCGCTCGAAAGCCATACGCACGCACGGGGCCAAGTTATTAATTCTCTCTCGCCCAATCTCTGGGCCGGATATCCATTAAAGCACGTTGACGAGAAGCCAGGATTACAATGCTTCGCAAGCGCGCGCTGTGCTGCGGACGCCTTCTTTAGAACATGTCCCTGATCTGTTGAAACATACCAATCTCGTCGACCGGACAGGCCGACACGTCCCCGACTAGGACAAAAGCCGCCTGCCCCTCGGGTGTTGCCGTGGACCCCGGGCCGCTGCTGCCCTCGACGGGGCCCAGGACCGAGTAGCCCTCAAAGATGCGCGACATCTCACTGTGCAGGGCGCTGCCGTTCTGCTCGTCATCCAGGTGCATCACATGCACCAGGTCCGCGTCAAAGTCCTGCCTGCCGCTCGGGCCTATCGACCCTCGGGCGGTCGGCGTGTCTGCCGACGAGTAAGGGGGCAGCGGGTATGTCCCGGGGGGGCTATGGCTGTGCGCCGGGGTGTGCAGAGGCAGCATCGCGGACGACGGACCGCCCGAGGTCGCGGTCAGGCTGCCGATGAACGGCGCGTCATGGGAATGATTAGGCTGGTGGTGGTGGTGGTGGTGGTGGTTCATAATGCCGGGGCGGGCCGAGCTGTTGCTGTTATTATTATTGCTGTGCTCGCCTTCCTCGTCCTGCAGCCCGAGGCGGGCGGCATAGTGCTTCAGCGAGCGCACGGTGCGCCAGAGCCGCCGTGACACCCAGCTCTTGGCCGACAGCTCCTTGATGAGCCCAATGGCCATGTAGAATTCCGGGCGTGCCAGGCTGCTAAACTGGACAGGCGCGTGGGCTGCCGCGAGGAAGAGCACCGCGATGGAGGACAAAAGAAACTGGTGATAGAAGACCTGCAGGCGCCGGTACACCCCCGTGTTGTCGTGCAGCTTGCAGAGGTACTGGATCGTGTCCTGCGCAAGCCCAACAACCTTGAAAGCCAGGTCCTTGTTCTGCTGGATGCTGCTGGCGCAATGCAGCACGGGCATGTGCAGCCAAATGCGTATCTGTACACACGCGCACAAGCGCGCTCAATGTCAGCGGGCGGTTTCGCCGGCAAGATAAACGTCTGAGACCAGCAAGGAGGGGGAGATGGCCGTTTCCGTACCTGATACAACCGCAGCCGCGTCCAGATCTGCACTCTCTGCAAGTTATACGTTGGCCCAGCAGAGGGCAGAGGTATCTCTCCCAGGCCGTCAATCTTGATCTCGTCCGGCACGCTCTCGTACCATGCGAGGATCTCCTGGTCCAGAGACTCGAACTGATCCCGTTTGATGTCCAGCGTGACGGCGGCATCGCAATAATCCACCAGCTTCCATATCCGGGCAGCCAGTTTGGAGTACGTGATCATGGCCACCATATAAGGGTGTCCGTCCTGACATGGTGACGGGCGGAAAGACGTCATCGAATCAGTATGCGATTAAGGTAGGATATCTGCCTAGGCAAGTTGCCGAAGGGAAGTCCCCCACCAAGCGGAGGGCACTCACCGGATATGGCAGTTTGGGGTCGATGGTGTCGTCGCACACGACGTAGGGCAGCCCCGTGGCAAAGGACCAGCGCCTGTCGAGGGTGTAGGTGACCCAAAAGGTGTTTAGCGCTGACCGGCGCTCCGGGCCCTCGGGGACCCTGAAGAGGCCCTGGCGCCGGTGCAGGCCGAGCTCGAGGCAGATGCGGGCCACTTGGCCTATGATGCGCCAGGCCAGCACGTCGTCGTTGCAGAGGAACTGGAAGCCCGCGACCGTGTTGAGGAACGGCAGGCTCGCGACGTCGGCCCCTTCGCTGATGAGCAGGCGGCTGATTATGGGGCGCATGGTCTCGAACAGCTCCATGGCCCTGGGACTGTGTCCGTGGCCCTCGATTGTCAGGCCGCAGCAAATGATGATCTTGAGCTGCAGCGTCTTCATGTCCGACAAGTGCCCGTCGTCGACCGGGGGCGGCGCCAGGCGGTGGGGCCTGATCGAGTCCATCCAGTCTGCGAGGGCACGCGCGTGCTCCATGACGGCGTCGACGTCGAAAACCGGGTACATGATAGCGACCTCGTCCCTGTAGATCCTGCACAGCTTGAGCATTTCATCCTTGTCATACTGCCAGAGGGGATCCCGGGTCGGATCAGGCCCGGACAAGGCAGATGCCGGTACGGGATTTGGTGTCGCGCCGGGGGCAGAGGGCTGTCCGACCTCTTCGACCCCCTCGGTCCTGTCGCCGCTGTAGCCCATCTGGTGGAGCGAGTTTTTGGCCATGTCGACGGTAAAGTCGATGCTCGTCGGCCCGCGGAACCTCGACGGCTGGCTGAAGGACGACCGCTCCCGCAGGCTCACGGTCTGGCTGGCCAGGGGCGTCGACGAGGATTCGGTGATGGCGCTCCCGGGGCCCACCGGCGGCGCCCTATCTAGCCCTACCAGGAGCCCAGGCTCGCCGGCTGGGTCATGAGCGGAGGTCGTGTGGAAGGCCTCTTGCCTGAGAGCGTACATGTTTTCGAACAGGGTGTTGACCTGGGTCTGGAGGGCGGCGATCTGGTCCGTCATGCGCTTGTAGTCGTCCGACTCCTTGAAGCTGCTGGAGCAGCAGTTGGACGTGTAGAGGCAGGTGAGGTTGAGGTGGCCACAGCGGCCGCAGGGCTGCTCGCCATTGCATCGAATCTTTCGTCTTTTGCACTCGGTGCTTTGGGTCGCGGAAAGCACCACCGGTTAGTCGATAGGAAGAGCGGGAGGAGGAGGAGGAGGAGGAGGAGGAGAAGAGAGTGGGTGGGTGGAGGGTGCTAGGCCGGAGAAAGGAGGTTCGTCTTGGAGAGCTCGAGGAGTCGTCGCGTCAGGCTTGTTGAAAGGCAGAGCGTAGCCCCGGCACTGGACAGTCGCCAAAGCAGCATCAAACGTACCACGCGAGGGAGATGTACTGGAGTGCGGCGGCGCAGGGCGCAAGTCAGCAAGCAGCCAGCCGAGGAGTCTGCTGCGGCGCGCGGCCGCGACAGGGCATCGCACATGTCAAAGGGAGAAAGAGAAAGAGAGAGAGAGAGAGAGAGAGAGAGAGAGAGAGAGAGAGAGAGAGAGAGAGAGGCGTCGGGGGGAGGGCACGGACTCTGTTTCTTTTGCTCCTCTGCTGCTTCTGGCCGTCGTCGTCCTCGTCGGCGCGGCGCTTCCCGCTGGCGGCGTGGCTCGACGGGCGCGAGCCGGCCGGGGAGGCGGTGCCATGGGGCGAGCGGCGGGCGGGGCCGCCGTCGGAGGCGCCTCGGGGGGTGGTGGTGCTGGAGGCGGCGGCGGCGGCTGCAGGGCCCGGGGCGGCGGCTCCCAGGGCGTCGTCGGGCCGCTGGCGCAGGAACGAGCGCAGGTCGCTCACCTGGGTCTCGAGGTGCTCCATCCCACTCGCGGTCGGGGTCGGGATTTGGCTGTGCCAGGAGTCGCGCTTCAGGGCCGGCGGCGCAGACTGCTGGGGCTCCGACTGTGGAGCAGTACGCCGCGGCCAGCCGGGTTCCCGCGGCTTTCACGGTGCTGCGCATGCTGGCGCACACGTGACTCGCGGGCCGCGGCGGCGGGGGGGCTGGGCTAGGTGGGCTTTGATCGGCAGCCTGGAAATTGATGCATTTGCCGGAACCCTGGTCAATCGACGCCGGTGCCGGCATTGCTGGGCGCAGTGGAAGGAAGCCACGCAATCGCGCCGGCGACACAGAGAACGCAGAGCGTGGCAGCAAACTGCCTTGGCGCTGGAGCACACAGAGGTACCGCCTATGAAAAAAGCGGGTGGCTACCTGCGGCGCGTCGCACAAGGTGAGCCCCAGGAAGCAAGCACGGCTCACTGCTGGAGCCCAAACTCGCCGCTGGACCAATCCCACAGTGGGTGGTGTTTAGGTGGGTCGACACCGCTGACTGCGGACTGGGCGGGTTATTTTCCTTTTCTTTTCTCTTTTTCGTCTCATTCGCCTAGCGCGGGCCATCATCCTATGCTTTTTTTTTCCTTTTCTCCTTATTCTAACTTTCCTTCAGCCCTCATTAGGCGCTGTGTGCGTCGAGGTCTATGCATGTCTAGTAGGTATTCTGTCATATTCCTCGGATGCCGTCCAAACCCGCGCCTCCGGCCCCCGATGGGCGAGACAATGCAGCCGGCCGGGGCAGATTCTCTCCAGGAGCATTCACTGGGGCCCAGGGTTGGCGCTGTAAATCCTGCCTGTGCAGCTGCCGAATCCGACGCGCTGCCCCTTGGCGCCGCAGAAGCCGCGCAGCGTCACCGTGTCGCCGTCTTTGAGGAACTTGCGCGCGTCCATGCCGTAGAGGAGCACGTCCTTCTTGCCGCCCTCGCTCATCTCGAGCAGGCTGCCGCTCTCGCCCGCGCCGGGGCCGCTGATGGTCCCGGAGCCGAGCAGGTCGCCCGGGTTCAGCGGGCAGCCGCCGAGCGTGTGGTGCGCAATCATCTGTGGGAACGACCAGATCAGGTGCTTGGAGCTGGTGCGGCTGACGGTCGTCGTGTCGCCCTCGGGTGCTGGTTTTATGCGTGGGTTAGCAGCAGCAGCAACGGCGGCGGCAGCCGGCCGAGGCGGGAGATGAGAGCTTACTCGTCAGGTCCACCTCCAAGCTGATGTCAAAGACGCTCTGCCCGTGCTCCTCCTTCAGGTAGTCCTGCACCGCCGTCTCCGTCTTGACGCTGGGCGCGGTCCGGAAGGGCTCGAGCGCGTCGGCGAGGACGACCCACGGGCTTATGGTGGAGGCAAAGTTCTTGCTGTTGAAGGGGCCCAGGGGCACATACTCCCAGGCCTGGATGTCGCGGGCGCTCCAGTCGTTCAGCAGCACGTAGCCAAACACGTGCTCGGGCGCGTCCTTGGCGGCGATGGACTCGCCCATGGGGTTGCCCTTGCCGATGAAGCAGCCCAGCTCCAGCTCCAGGTCGAGGCGCCTGCTCGGCGCCGTGGTCGGCGCCTTGGGCTCGGCGGCCGGGTCCAGCAGGATCTGGCCCCTCGGGCGCCTGACGGGGGTGCCCGAGACCACAATGCTCGAGGCGCGGCCGTGGTAGCCGACGGGGAGGTGCGTGTAGTTTGGCTGCAGCGCCGTCTCGGGGCCGCGGAACATGCAGCCGACGGCGTAGGCGTGGTGGTACCCGGCGTAGAAGTCGGTGTAGTCGCCGATGCGCATGGGCATGTGCATCTTGACGGCGCGCTGGGGCAGGACGGCGCGCGCGCGCAGGTCGGCGTCGTCGCGCAGGAAGGCGGGCGAGGCGCCGCCGTCGGCCGAGAGCAGGGCCTGGATGGTGGCGCGCACCTCGCGGTGGACCCGGCGGCCCAGGGCGGCAAAGGCGTTGAGGGTGGGCTGCGCGAAGACGGGGCCGGCGCCGCGCAGGGCTGGGAAGACGTCGGCAAAGGCGGGCTGCTGCTCCAGCACCTTGAGGTCCAGCACCGACGACCCAATGGCCACGGCGGCATGCGGCGACGGGTCGGCCTCGGAGCTGATGATGCCGAAGGGGATGTTGGCCAGCGAGAAGTCGCTGTCATCGTCCACGCCCGGCACCCACGTTGAAGACATTGTGCTTTGCTGGCTTTGCTTTGCTGGCTTTTTTCCCCCCGTCTTGACCGACTTGGCCAGGATGAGTATGCTGGCTATGTTTGTGTTCCTGCCCGTGGCTTGACGGGATGCTTCTTCTGGCCGCCCGTCTGCTGGACCCGAGCGCGGCAGGAGCGAGCTGCTGGGGTGGGGCTGCTGCTGCCAAACCCGACGCATGCCGCTCAACTCCGTCGCAGCAAGCAGCAGCAGCAGCCCACCCCCGCCGCCTCCACATGTGCGGTTTGAAACCGTCCATCGGCCGAAAACAAGCTGCCTCAGCTGCCATGGCCTGCTTCGTGCCAACGTGAGACGGCAAATGCAGTCATCCAGGCCCCTGGCTATCTCGTCTGCTGTAGACCTGGGCTAGTGGCCAGCGCGCCCCCACATGCTTTCAGCCCTGCTGCATGCTGGGACCATGCCGGTCGGGCATTTCCCATTGCCAGGCGGCCGTCCACGACCCTTTGTGGGCAATCACCACCTATCGGACCACGTTCGGGTCTGTCAGCGCCGCCTGCAGCGGAGCAGTCCGATGCGGTGAGCCTCGCTGCCGGTTGAGTCAGGCCAGCAGCGCTGCGTCGCCCGGGCTGTGTTGCGCCGCATTGCGCTGCGCTTGCGCTGTGTGACTCTTTCGGGCTGTGTTTGCCTGTCGTCCTCTTGCGCGCTAGCGTCTGCAGGCTTGGGGGACCTTGGAACGGACATGCATGCATGCTTTCGGCTCTTGCGGGACGGCAGCCTCGTCTGCAGACAGGATGGCTATCGATATAAGTAGAGGCCCAGCTCTGATTGTTCCTGGGTCCTGAGGGCGTGCTTCCCTTGGCCCGTCCATCAGCCACATCACATCCGAGTCCGGCGTTCCAACGGCACAATGGCAGCCAGCCCGCGCATCCTGTCGAACTGGCTAGGGGAGGAGGCGTACAGGAACCCGCGGACACGCCCTGGCCTGCATGATATCAATCTGGTGGCGTCTGCCGTGCCGGTAGGGGCTGGTCCCCCACCTGTGCTCGCGGTGGAAAAGACGCCCTTCGATGTGTGGTTTCTCGTCTTTCGCCACCTCGAGTATTCCGACGCCCTGGCCTTCTCCCAGACCTGCCGTACCTTTTACAACCTCACCTCACCCGACGCCCTGGTCTCGGCCGAGGAGAAAAGCCGGCACTGCCTCAGGGTCGAGAAGTTCCGTCGGCACGGTGGCCTGCTCGTTTGCTTCTCCTGCATGAGGCTTCGGCCGCGGAGTTGCTTTGGTGACAAGCAGTGCGTTTTCTTCTCTCCCTGTTTCCCAGCGAGACGCCAAATCAAGCATGGGCTTGCCTGAAACTCTAAAACTGACAACTAGCGGTCTTCTTTCCCCAGGGCAACTAATCGTCGCGGAAAAAATGGCATCCATCCTGAGGAGGCCATGAAGCGCTACTGCTGGGACTGCGCCGCCAGCAAGAGGCTATGCCTTGAGAACCAGCCGGTGCGCAAGGACGGGTACCAGTGGTACCTATGTCACACGTGTGGCGTCTTCAAGCACAAATCTCAGAGATGCGTTAAAAAGGACGTATCCGAGGGCGACAACGGCTCGGCAACCAAGAGGCGCCCACGCGGCTCTTCTGGTGGTCTCACCATCTGCACGCCAGCGTGGCCTGCCACGGTGCAGTCGGTCCTCGAGTCCCGCCTCCCGGCCGCCCTGCAGAGCCGGATAATCGACCAGCTGGGCTACCGCGACCGCATGTCCCTGGCGGCCACCAACCGCCACTTCCGGCAGTGCGCGCGGCCGCTGGACGCGCCGCTGGCCGACAAGGTCGCCGTCGTCAAGGGGGCCTCGGACCTCAACGTGGGCTGGAGCGCGCGCGGCCCGTGGGCCTGCATGGGGTGCTTCCGCGCCCGGCCCGAGGCGAGCTTCACCGGCGCCGAGAGCGCGGCCAAGAAGTGGTGGTCCCGCCGCTGCCGCTCCTGCTGCGCCTTTGTCAAGGCTGGCAGGAACCCGGCGAAGCCCATCCGGGAGTGCTGGGTCTGCCTGCAGCTGACCGACGCCGAGAGGTGCCCCACCTGCAAGGACGAGGGCCCCAGGTGGGACAGGATACGGGCGCTGCAGACGCGGCGCAAGAAGACGAGGATGCTTGCCGGCGTCATGGACTTTTCGGTGCCGCTGTTCGTCATGATGGACGACGACGACGCCGCCCCGGAGGAGGAGGCCGAACCGGTGCAGGCCCATGTCGGCGGCCAGCCCGGCGCAGCGACGGCCACGTTGGACGAGGATCAGGACCAAGATGCGACGCCAGACGGCGGCGAGGTCATGCGTCCGGCCGAGGATGGGCTGCACGAGGAGCTGCCCGAGGAGCGCATCGGAAGCACAAACGAGGTGTCTCCGAGCGGCAGCCAGGCCACGTCATCCGCCATCTACCGCCGGCTGCAGCGATTCCTGCCCCATGCACATCCTTTGCGACGCCACCACCCCCCGCGGACAGCGTGGGGGCTCATAAGCGAGAGGCTGAGAAACGCGCTGCTGGCGAGGTGAGCACCTGCATTCATTTGGTGGGGAGGGGAGGAGGGCTGCTTTGAGCATACAAGGTCGCGTACTTGGAAGGGGAAAGCCTCTTGTACGGACGGGGTTGCATCTGGGTAACTGGCAGCGGGCCCAGGAGTGGGCGCAGCGAGTATGATTTCATGCTTGGTGGATTAGCTTGGTTGATTCCCACCTGTCACCAGCCATTGCACGGCGATCTTGGGGAAGTGGGTGTAGTTATCCCCCAATGCGAAACTTCGCGTAGGGCTGAGCTAAACTTGGAGGCGGCCGTGGGGCCCTTTTTCTCCTCTGCCTGGATGAAACAAATTCTCCGAAACGCCGGTCTGCGCCACCTGGCCTCGCCTTGCCGCATGGCAGCAAGCCCCCTACAATGGCACGCCAGCGTCGCATGGACAGCGCGCACGTGGAGGTGGGATAGGGGATAGAGCTGCTCTGGTACACGAAGGCGTGTGCCCCAGCAAGTGATTAAGCGGGCTCTGTCATTTGGGATTAGGTAGATACACCGGGAAGGGGGGAGGCTCGGGCATGCAGAGACATGTTTTGGTGATTTTCATCTAGAATGCAGGTTCCTCGGCCGAGGGGCGGAGGGTATCAACGGCGTCCGCAGCCTCTCATGCAAAACCCCAGGGGCCAGATTCTGGAGCTCTTCCCTTGCGCCCCCGCGGATGTATACAAAGGAGATAACAATAAAGACTAGAAAATAAGGGAGATGGTCATATAAGAAGAGAAGGGTGACAGGAGGTATATGCGAGCAATAGTAGGGTTTTAATAGTTTTTCCAGGTATTCGTGGGATCTTCCAGCATTCTCGCACTGCGGTGAACAAAGGCCCAACACCTTCACATGCCTTCTCAAGAGGCCCCGGTCCGAAGCCTCGAGGGAATTATGTACATTATAAAGAAGGATGGGGGGAAAGAAAGAAAAGAAAAGTGGGATGTTCTCGTGTCGTGTTGGTCTTCTCTCCACAGCAATGGCGCGCCGCTTAGATCATTAACTCGTCTGCAAACCTTCACCACCGGCCGCGGAATATCCGCGACCTGAGCATGAGGGGCTCAGGGACGGCAGCAGCCTTGTGCTCCATGGGAGCCTCGGGCGCCGCCGGGGCCGCGGCAGCAGGGATCGTGTGCATCATGCCTGGCGGGCTAGCTGCTGGGGGTGCCGGGGCCATTGTGTGAGCCGCCGGGGGTGGCATGGCGTGGGCTGGCGGCGGTGGAGGCATGGCATGGGCCGGCGGAGGCATGGCATGGGCCGGCGGGAGCATGGCGTGGGCC
>PYSQ01000222.1:741-52692 GCA_003049435.1 Nakataea oryzae
CCCCTAGGATGTTCCAGGTAAAGAAGAAGAGGCATGGAAGTGTTCCATGATCCCAACAGCCAGCTAGCCAGTTCCCCACCAATGCATAGTCGCCAAGACGTTTACACTTGATTTTCCAGGACAGGGCGCAGAACACACATCACGTCAAGGAAAAACTGCCTTCGCACGCCAGCCGCTGCGGCTAGGGACAGAAAAGAAACCTGCCCAGCCAGTCTGTGCAAACACGTCTCCGCGAAACAGCTTGCCCGGCCATCCTGCCGTGCTTGACATGTCAGAGAAAGCAAACAGGCATTTGAATCGTCTGGGATGCAGCCAGCGTATACCCTGTGCATGTGCACGTTCTTCATCTCATTCTCTAATCTGCCTCGGCCGGGTTATTCCTGCTCGCGTGAGGGCTCGCAACAGTAACGAAAAGGGGGTTCAAGCACCAAGTTGTGAAAGAAATAAATGAAATTCTTTGCGTGTACAAAGTGTACTTATGTAAATCTCAAAGTGAGAAAGTGTGATATCTGCGTATCGAAAGGGTGCCACTGAGGGCTTGGAGAAGCTAAAAATAGATAAAGATAGACTCGAGTAGAGTAGAAAAAGCAAATGCTGCCGGTTCCGAGGCACGGGGAATATCAAAAAGGCGATGAAAAAGAAAAGAAGAAAAGGAAAGAAAAATAAATAGAAAAAGAACGTGGGAGAAACATAACGAACGCCCCTCCGTGACCCAACCAAACCCAACCCAATGAATCCATCCATCGCATCCGTGAAAACAAACGCCACTGCTCTCCCATGATGACGCCTGCAATAAGAGGTGTCAATAGGTCTCGGTGCCGACAGCCAGCAAGGAAGAGAGTCCGAACCCGATTTTGGTTAGAAACCCAAAGAAACAGTATGTACAGAGAATGTCGTATCTGTACTGGTGTGAGCGGCCGGCATTTCCCAGACGGTCGCTCAACCGTATACCGCGGCTTAGATCCAAAGCGGCTTGACAACCTTCTCATCGGCGAAGAAGGTGGTGTAGAGGCTTTGGACCTCGCTCAGGTAGGAATTGGGGTTGAGCTTCTTGTAGCCGTTATTGAGAAGCTCCATCTCCTCTTGGCGAAGGAGCTGGGTCGATACCCCCTTGCCACCAAACTCCTCGGCAAGCTCCGTCACCTTGGCCAGCTCGTTTCCGAAGGGATGCGAGGGCAAGACGACGGCAGCCGGCTCCTTCCTGTGCGTCCGAGGCGGTGACGGTGGTGCTGGCAGAGGCGTCTGGGTAATTGGAGGAAGCGGTGCCGACTTCAGGTTGCCGAAGCTGGCTGACCTGTGCGTGCTCGTAGTCGTGTTTGTCGACGTGGACGAGGACCTGGAGAAGGAGAAGCTGGCCTTGGTGGAGACTGTACGGCTCGACTGCTCCGACAGGCGCGAGGCTGACCTGTGGCTGGTCAGGGTGTCGTAGGACTTCTTGGTGTGAGATGGGGCCCTCGTGG
This sequence comes from Nakataea oryzae, assembly GCA_003049435.1. Classification (NCBI taxonomy): domain Eukaryota; kingdom Fungi; phylum Ascomycota; class Sordariomycetes; order Magnaporthales; family Magnaporthaceae; genus Nakataea; species Nakataea oryzae. The sequence goes on from PYSQ01000222.1 coordinate 2,202, forward strand.
GGATGGCAGGCGCTTCGGTTGGGGCGGAGGCGCCCGCGGCTTTGCCAGGAGGGGTGAAGTAGCACGAGAGATGGTTAGGCTCGGGCGACGATGCCCTCTTGATCGGGAAGGGAGAGTCGGGGCTGGTTGGAGGGGTGCTTGCTGGTGATCCAGGGCTGCGTGCGTTATCTGACTCCTCCGAATTCGACGAGCTGGTTGAGGAAGCGGAAACAATCTTGGGGCGGATGTCAGGGGCGTTGTATGAGAGCATGTTTGTCGTCGAAATCAGCTGAACGGGCGCAGAGATTTTGTTCCTGATGGAACTCAGCGAGGGGCTGCTCTTGTGAGTGTTGCTCCTCGACACGACTCCCTCAGCTGCATCTCGCAGCTCGAGGCTCTGCTTCACCCGACGGCTCGTAAAAGCACGAGTGATCGACATGGTGGCTCCGAACTATGTCTGACTTGGCCGACGGTTATGTTGTGATGGGTGAGTTGAGTGAGGACCTGCTGAATGGCAGCGAGGACCAAGGAATATTCGTGGAAGATGTTGCTTGTTTGGGGGAGAAAGCAGTTGAGGTTCGGTGAGTTGGTTTGTGGCAGTGAACAACCCTCGTATTTGTTTATTTTTCCTTCCTCAAAGCCAATGCAGCAGAAAAGTGTGGGAAGAAAAGATCAAACGTAGAGATGCAGGATGCAGGATCCCGGTTTGTGCACGTCTGATTGCCCGATTCGCCAAAACTGCAGCGAGGTGACGCCGCACAGTTTCCTTGTCCCTGTGTGTGATGTCAAGGGGTGCAGCGTGCTGGCCGGGTGCGCTGATCCGTTGCTCTGTGTTCGCAGCCAAAACACCAAGACTCCAGATGTATGTCTGCGTCTGAAACCAAGGTCCAGAGGGCAGGCTTGGGACCAAGTGTTCGAGAAAAACCGATCAAAAGCAGTTGACTGATGGCAGGCGTTGAGAAGGCGACTTGGCAGCCCAAGTGGGTGGCCAGATGAGAGGTTTAAGGCGTCACCAGCGACGGGGTGAAAAAAAGGGTCCCCTGATTCGGCAGAGGCGAAGCTTGGTGATGTCAATGCCAGACGTGGATTCCAGTCCGTTGTTGTACAGGGACGGCCAGGCTTCAGGCTTTTCTGGGGTCCCCCGAGAAACAAAAAAGAAACCGCCTGCGCTTTCGGAAGAGGCCGAGGCGATGCTGGTAGGGCTGTCGTCGAGGGGTCCAGGGCGTACAATGGAAACGCTGGGTTCTGCAAACGGGCCGGTCTCGATGCGCAAGCCGCTCCGGGAAGGCGAGTACCGCAGATCTGAATCGTGGCGAGGGAAAAGCAGCTGCGCGCGATTCAAGGTCGAACCCGACAGCCGGGCGAGATTGGTCAAAGCAGGCGGGTTTGCGTTGCGACAACAAAATAACCAGCCAAATTGCTGTCTAAGTGGCTTGGTTTAGTCCGGCGCTTGGGAAAGCGTTGAAGAGAAGGCTGAAGAGAAGAGAAGGAAAGGGAAAAAGATTCCACAAAGGAGCTGTGAAGAAGTGAAGCTCGCAATCCAAAGGAAGGGTAGCCAAACCGAGGGCAGGAATCGGATGGCGCAGAATATGTTATGGGCGGGAAGTGAAGGAGAGAAATATCAAAAGACGCCAGGCGCTTGAAAGAGCAGGAGGGGAGGGCCAGGAAGGTCCTTGCGGGGCGGCACAATACAAATAACGGAGGGCAAGGGTGCGTGGTCTGGGAAGGAAGCCACTGCCGTGCACGCTCCTCCGAGGTCCAGGGTACAGAAACGCCCCCAGCGGGGAGAGGGGGTATGAATGTACATGGAACCTGCCACCGCAGGTGGAAAGCTGGTCACGCCTGGGTAATAAAGGGCAAAGAGGTGGGCTCCCGGCAAAAATTGTTTTTGAGACCCCGGCCCTATCGCCTGGCCAGCCGACTGGGGTTGCAATCGAGCCGGGGCCGTGGGCTCCGGTCGGCGATCTTGGTTCTGGATTGGTTCGTCGAGAACGCGCGAACCTGGCCCAGCCCGACGGCAATGGGCAGCCCAGGCCCAATATTCTTCCTTTTTGCTCTTTGATTATTTTTTTCCTCGCCTCCGTCGCGCTTTTTTCTCTCTTTCTTTTTTTTTCCTTCTCTTCCCCGTCATGTGGCTCTTGGCACGCTTTGCCATTTTCGCTCACGCCCCGTCCCTCCCCCTTCCCCCTTCCCTCCCTCAGGCGCTCCCTTTTTTCGGTCGCTCGCCGCCGTCGCGCGGGACTCAACTCCCTTGGTCCCATGTGACGCGTCGGTTTCTTGGTTTCCTGGGTCTGGAGGCAACCAAAAGCGCCAGCCCACCGGCACCTCGGATCAAGCGCATAGTCATGGACAGGGCACAGCAGAGAATTGTGGGCTTTGGCCAGCTTTAACTCCAAGCAGCCACTCGGCGTGGGGAAAATTAGTTTATCTGCAGCGCAGGCTCAAGATAGGCAGGGTGCGCACTGGGCGCCCGACTGAATCGTTGGGTCCCGTGGGTGGTGCCCCACGAGTCGAGGGCTAACGCAAGGTACAGGGTCGCCCAAGCCACTCAAGACAGGCAAGAAGCCGCCGCTGCTGTTCCAATGCGTGCGTGCATGCATGCGTGTGTGCGTGCCGCGATTGCGTGGCGAAATCGCTCGTGGCACTTTGATGGGTCCAAAATAGGCGACCGACAATAGCACACATTGCAGTGTAGCTATGGAGGGTGCCTGCAGTACTGGGTGCCAACGCAATCACTTCAAGTCAATCAGCACTGCATGCATCATGCGCCCGTCAGCCAGGAAAAGAAAGAAGAAAAAAAAGAGAAATACCAAGTACGCAGTCTCTGGCGTCCGTCCGCTGCCGCCCCCTGTGCTTTTTTTTTTCTTGCCGCAGGAGGCCTGTCCAGCAAAGTAAAGACAGGCTGCCTGAGGGGATAGGGGGACGCGGCTGAGCGCGGCATGCCTGTCTCCCCACCACCATCTCCAGGGCGCGGCGTCCTTCCCGCCCTTCAGCCCTTGCCGACCAACGACCTGCTGTTTTGTGGCTTGCTCTGTAGCCTCCCCTTGCTCGCGCGGACCCCTCGCGGACCCCCGCGGGTCTTGAAACGTAAGCACCAGTGGTGGCCTATCCAATTGGGCAGTTGTTCTCTGGCGGCTTTGGGGGTGACAGGGCTTTGTAGGCTCGTTTCAAGTCAGACCCCCCTCTTTGCCCCGTTCTGTTGTTTGTTCTTGATTACCTTGGGCGGTGCTGAGAAGCCGGGCTGGGCGAATCAGGTTTCGCAACCAGGGCCACATCGAGCATTGGCAAAGGCGCAGAGCCGCTCTGCTTTTCGGTTCACATTCCACATTCGTCGTCGTTTTGACAGCGACACCGCTCCTGCGTCTCTTGGGGGGGGATTCTATGCAATCGGCCTACTGCAGGTACTAGGCTAGGCAGACCTATTATATCGCCCGCCAATGGGATGATGCCTGCTTATGCAATTAACACAATGCACATGGGAGCCGCGAAAGAAGCAAAGTCGCCGGAGATAGGACGACGGGAGGCCGGGCGGAGAAATGCGCCCATCGCGCTCGCCGACTGGCAAGCCCAGGATTTTGCGCTTAATGCGGCAAGAGAAGCGCACTGTGATGAGGGGGAGTGGCCTGGTGGCCTGTTTGTTTTATCGTAGCCTTTTCTTTTCTTGCTTCCCTTGCTTGTGCAACCTTGTTCTACCGACCACCAGCCTAGCAAATGCTGTGATCGAAATCGCATCCGGTTCTACCCGCGCCACAAGCACTCGGCTCTGCAAGTACTCAAGTCAAAGCCATGACATTACGTACGGCAGCAGCCACTGCCGCCCCCCATTCCCAGCCTGCATCCATCCAATTGCCTGGTTGCCTGCGGGTCGGCCCCGGGTTTAGAGAGTGTGCAGCGCAGATGGGTCAGCCCCCTGCCCCCCTGGCCCAGCTGGTTCATGCACACAAATGCCTAAAAACAGCACGCATGCCCCACCGAGGCGAGCATGACAGCAAGGCTCCGCGCTGCGCCGTGGCGGCCTGCGGGCGAGAACAAATGTTTGGTACCGGGCCTCTTGTGGTCCACGCCTCTTGCCTCCTGCCCTCAATTGAAAATCGCCTCGATATGGTCGTAGTCGACGGCCGCGATCCTCGCCTGCCTGTAGGCAATTGACTTTCGCTTTAGTACACAGCGATGCAACATGCCATCACGTGTCGGTGCCGTTTTTTTTTTTTTTTTTTGCCTCGCTACAAGGCCGGCCGGCCGCCCTTGGTGTATTTGCGGCCCGCATCCCGTGCTGATTCCCACAGCGATGGAGCTACGTGTGATTTCACCAAAGCGTTCAGACAAGAGCAAAGCACCTGTGTCAAAACGGCGCGGTCGGTGATTTGAAGGGGCACCGAGGGTCGCAATGTTTCTGCTGTACGGAAATGGCAACGAAAAGGGCCAGGCTGACCAGTTGTTTTCCCCCCTTCTTGTTTCTGTTTTTGCGCCTGTGCCGCCCGCAGATTGATTCAGTGACATGATGACCATCCTACCCAAGAAGCGGCAGAACCTAATAGACTACTAGATCGTGCAACGTTTTCGGCATCACACCTTCGCCACTTGACGACGGGGGGCATTTCCTCGTCCCCGTGCCACCCTTGCAACCCTTGAGATGCCTGTCGTTCTCGCCCTCCCCTCCGTGCCATCCCTGAAGGCAGCATGAGGTCTTGTGCCTTGTCTCTGCGTTCGGGAGGAATTATGTCATAACCCGTCTTGCTCACAAGACAATATTGGGTTTCCCGCGGCTAGCCCACAGGCCAGACCCCCGTGCCGGACGCATGTATCCCGTACCAATCCTAGCCCGGCGATGGGGCTGTGACATTCTAACGAGCCACCGACATCACAAAATGTCATTGACCAAGCTGGGTCAGGACCAGAATCGGAGTCAAGACCGCGGGGGTGGTCAAAACCTCTTGGGTATACCCTGCCTGACCCTGCTTGATAACTTTGATTGCAATTTGTAAATACGGCGGCCTTCGAGTCCAGCTCTTTAGCGCGGCTCGCCTTTGTAAAATCTTGACGAACCTAGGCCATGAAACAGGCCGGCCCGGAAGTCTCGGTTTGGCAGATCACTAATGAAGCACTAGGCTCGACCAGTCAACCGACATCACTTGCGCTGCATATTGCATGGGACGAGCCACGAGGTTTGGTGGTTAATTAGGCAGCTAGCTTCATTCAAGAACATCGCCCAGTTTCCCAATGAACCTATAGTTCGTGGGGACCCTGCCAAAGCATATCCGTGAGACTCCTACCACTAGCCGCGATGTGCGTCACATCGCTAAACAAACAAAACAAGCTCCAAGCACTGTAGTCTCAGGCATCGTTCATGGACTCGTCGCTGTCGTTACCATCGTCACCACCAGAGCCGCTCTCATCATCGTCCTCGTCCTCGTCATCATCTTCCCCGTCACTGCTCTCCTCCTCGTCGCTGCCGGCGTCGTTGACCCCGATCACCCTCTCTTCGACCTCCTCGCCCGGCTTGGTACCCGCGGGCAGCTTGGTGGCGAAGGTACGGCGGATGGCGGCATTGGTACTTGTGTCCCACACCGTGGCGGTGCCCTTGCTGCCCGCCACAGCCAGGCGGAAGGCGACCTCGGGGTCGGGCGCGAATTGGGTCGAAAAGATCTTGCCCACGTCGAGGTTGCGCGAGACCACCATGGACGGGCCAGACGCCTGGATGTTCCAGAGCTTGACCGTCTTGTCCGTCGAGCCCGTGGCCATGAAGCCTGGGATGACGGGATTGATGTCAAAGGACGAGATGGACTCGTCGTGCGCCTGCAGCGTCCACACGGCCTTGGTGGCCGTCGGGTCTGCGGGCGCGGCCCGGACGTCGTGGTAGTGCACGACTCCGTTCTCGGTAGACACGAAGAAGTAGTTGGGGTCGTGGGGGTCCCATTTGACCGTCTCGACGTCGCTCTCGACACCCCACCGCGGCGCCTTGGCATCCGGCGCGCGCATGTCGCCGGCCACGACGGTGCGGTCGTAGCTGCCGCTCAGCAGTACCGTCGACTCAATCGCGTGCCATGCCAGCGAGCAGACCTTGTCGGTATGGTATGTGTACGACTTTGCACACTTGGTGGTGTGAAGGTCCCACAGCTTGACCGTCTTGTCGGCCGACGCCGACGCCAGCAGATTCCGGTGCTTGCGGTTGGCGGCCAGTGCCAGCACCGCGTCAACGTGGTACTCGTCGTTGGCCTTCTTGGCCTTCTTCTTTTTCTTCTTCCGTTTTGCCTCGTCCCCGTCCCCACCCTGGCCCAGGATCGCGTTGGGGTACATGCAGTCGATCGTGTCCAGGTCCCAGATCTCAATGTCAGGGTCCATGGTGCCGATGGCCACAAAGTTTGCTGCCGCGTCCTTCTCCACGCCCTGCTTCTCGACTGGAATGTCCAGCCACTCGACACAGAGCGGTATCGCCGGCAGCATGATGTCGTGGTGGACGTAAAGGTTGTCGGCCGCATCTTCGTAAACGTAAACCTCGAGGTGCGCGAGCTCGTCCTCGACCTTGGCCGCCAGCAGCAGATTGTCTGTGGCTAGAATCTGGAGGTCTTCCCTGTCCTCGTCGTCCTCGTCGGCCTTCTCGCCGTCCTTGAGGGTGATGTAAGGGTCGTCCTCGTTGTTCTCGTAGTACGCTAGCGACTTGATGTTGCCAAAGATACCCATGCCCTGACCCTCTGCACCGTTGGTATCTTCGTCGTCGTCGTAGTGCTCCAAGTCATACTCTTTGAGGTCATCGTCATTTATGTCGATCCTTCATGGCCGTGTCAGCTTGCGCTCCATCTTTGCGACTCGGGGTCAGGGGGTGGACGCACTCGGCTTTAGGTTCCTTGGTTTCGCTCGAACCTTTTCCGCTCTTTTTTGACTTGTATTTGGATTTGCCTTCGCTGCCCTGGGCAAGGTCCTCATCGTCCTCGTTCTCGCCATTCTCCTGGCCCTGGGCGTCCTCAAGGTCCTCCTTTGCGTCGTCTAGTTGCAGTTTCGCTAGGTTTGCTATCCGCTCGAATTCCTCCTCGTCAAAGTCGTACCTCTTGGGGAATGGGGCGGCGAATCCCCGAGGGACCCAGGCGGTTGTTGTAATCATAGAAGACATCTTGGCGCAAGGGAAAGCAGTCTTCTATATCTGCGCACACCAAAGTCCCCTCGCAGCTGCCTGTGCGTGACAAAATTTCCAACCTGTATTTTTTTTTTCAGAGGCGGGCGCAAAATTTTAGTGGAGACGGCCGTCATCGCGGGGCTTATCTTATCGAGATCCTGAGCAGCGTGCTGCGGCCCAGCTGCCGGGCGTGTCGAGCTAGGGGTCCACGCGGCGTAGCGCGTCCCCGTCTGCCGTCACGGCATTGGAATTGACCGTCCCATCTGGCTGGATTTCCCGTGGGCTTGGCAAACCTAGCCGTCGGCCTTCTCCATCTCCTGTCTCGTGAACAAGGACCCGTTGGACCGTGAAAGGCGCCGCAGGGTCCTCTTTTTGTTTTTATTCCCACGTGCCGACGCTGCGATGTCGGACCGAGAAGCGAACCCGAAGCGGCGACGCGTGGATTTCAATCCTCTTCGCTCTGACGACCGATACAGCTCCCCTTTGCCCACTCGGGAAGGCGACAGCAGGGGCGGCAAGCCCTTCAACCGACCGCAACATCGCCTGCAGTTCAACCGTCGTGGCCGTGGCGACGGTGCAGGCGCAGACTCGGGCGCGGCAACGCCCCGCGGCCGAGGCGGCGCGTCGCCCGACCCCGAGCTCCCCGACGACGATGCAAATGCGCTGGACCGCGATTGGTACGCAGGCGACGAGACTGGACATACCTTTGGAGACGACTACCACAACCCCTTTGCGGCCTATGCCGACAGTGCGGCCGCGGAGCAGGAACAGGTCGAGAAGAAGGCGGGACGCTTCGACCGCATGAGCGTCCGCGCCATCCAGAAGCAGAAGGACATCGACGCGTGGGAGACGAACCGAATGCTTACTTCGGGTGTTGCCCAGCGTCGGGACCTGGGCGCCGATTTTGACGACGACGAGGAGGCCACCCGCATACATCTCCTTGTGCACGATCTGCGACCGCCTTTCCTGGACGGGCGCACAATTTTCACCAAGCAGCTGGAGCCCGTGCCAGCCGTCAGGGACAACCAGAGTGATATGGCCGTCTTCAGCCGTAAGGGGAGCAAGGTCGTCAAGGAGAGGAGACAGCAGCGGGAGCGCCAGAAACAGGCACAGGAGGCCACCAAGCTGGCCGGGACTGCCCTGGGCAATCTGATGGGTGTCCGGGCCGAGGATGATGGCGACAGCGCCCTTCCAGTGCCTGAGGAACCTGCCGACGGCGATGACAAGGCCCGAAACTCCAACAAGTTCAGCGAGCACATGAAGAAGAATGACGGCGCGAGCAACTTCAGCCAGAGCAAGTCGCTGAGGGAGCAGCGCCAGTTCCTTCCGGCCTTTGCCGTCCGCGAGGACCTGATGAGAGTCATACGCGACAACCAGGTCATCATCGTGGTTGGCGAGACCGGATCTGGAAAAACCACGCAGCTCACTCAGTTTCTGTATGAAGACGGCTATGGCAAGCTGGGCATGATCGGCTGCACGCAGCCCCGCCGCGTTGCCGCCATGAGTGTCGCCAAGCGTGTCAGTGAGGAAATGGAGGTCAAGCTCGGGGGTCTTGTTGGCTATGCAATCCGCTTCGAGGACTGCACCAGCAAGGAGACCATGATCAAGTACATGACTGACGGTGTTCTGCTTCGAGAGTCCCTGAACGAGCCGGATCTCGATCGGTACTCTTGCGTGATCATGGACGAGGCCCACGAGCGAGCGCTCAACACAGACGTGCTGATGGGGCTTTTCAAAAAGATTTTGCAAAGGAGGCGGGACATCAAGCTCATCGTGACGTCGGCCACAATGAACTCGAAGCGGTTTTCCGACTTTTTTGGCGGTGCCCCGGAGTTTATCATTCCGGGGAGAACGTTCCCGGTGGACGTCATGTTCCACCGCTCGCCTGTTGAGGACTATGTCGATGCCGCAGTCCAGCAAGTGCTGTCTATCCACGTCTCGATGGGCCAGGGTGATATCCTCGTCTTCATGACGGGACAGGAGGATATCGAGGTGACGTGCGAGCTCATCCAGGAGCGGCTCAGCGCGCTCAACGACCCACCCAAGCTGAGCATCCTGCCCATCTACAGTCAAATGCCCGCAGACCTCCAGGCCAAGATCTTTGATCGGGCGGCACCGGGTGTGCGCAAATGCATCGTCGCCACCAACATCGCCGAAACGAGCTTGACTGTTGACGGAATCATGTATGTTGTCGATGCAGGATATTCGAAGCTCAAGGTGTACAACCCCAAGATGGGCATGGACACGCTCCAGATCACACCTATATCCCAGGCGAACTCGTCGCAAAGATCCGGACGTGCGGGCAGGACCGGGCCCGGCAAGGCCTTCAGGCTCTATACGGAGAAGGCGTTCAAGGACGAGCTCTACATCCAGACGATCCCCGAAATCCAGCGGACGAACCTCAGCAACACCATTCTCCTGATCAAGTCCCTGGGGGTCAAGGACATGCTGGACTTTCACTTCATGGATCCACCACCGCAGGACACCATGACCACGTCGCTTTTCGATCTCTGGGCCCTGGGCGCACTGGACAACCTGGGCGAACTCACGGAAATGGGGCGCAAAATGAACTTTTTCCCCATGGACCCGTCGCTGGCGAAGCTCCTGATCATGTCGGAGGAGTACGGGTGCACCGAGGAGATGGTAACGATTGTGTCGATGCTGTCGGTGCCCAACGTCTTCTACCGGCCGAAAGAGCGGCAGGAGGAGTCGGACGCCGCGCGCGAGAAGTTCTTTGTGCCCGAGTCGGACCACCTGACCTATCTGCACGTGTACTCGCAGTGGAAGGCGAACGGGTACTCGGACGGGTGGTGCACGCGGCACTTTCTGCACTCCAAGTCGCTGCGGCGGGCCAAGGAGGTCCGGGACCAGCTGCTAGACATCATGCGGGCGCAGAAGATGGAGATGGTCAGTTCCGGGACCGACTGGGACGTGGTGCGCAAGTGCATCTGCTCGGGCTACTACCACCAGGCGGCAAAGGTCAAGGGCATCGGCGAGTACATCAACCTGCGCACGAGCGTGACGGTGCAGTTGCACCCAACCAGCGCCCTCTACGGGCTCGGGTTCCTGCCCGACTACGTTGTCTACCACGAGCTGATCCTGACGTCCAAGGAGTACATGTCGACGGTCACGTCGGTCGACCCCATGTGGCTGGCCGACCTGGGTGGCGTCTTCTACTCGGTCAAGGAGAAGGGCTACTCGGCGCGCGACCGGCGCGTGGTCGAGACCGAGTTCAACCGCAAGATGGAGATTGAGAGCAAGATGGCCGAGGACAAGGCCCGCGATGAGGAGCGTCGGCGGGCTGAGGAGGCAAAGGCGGACGGGAAGAGGGGGTCTGTGACTGAGGGCGGCGACGGCGGGACGGGCAAGAAGATCGTCACCAAGGGGGCTGTGAGGAAGCCCGTGTTTAATCGGAAGCGTGGAAGGCCGTAGTCGGGGCGAGTCAAATGTGCCCTGGAATCCAAGTATTGTCATGAGTTGACGGTAATCCCCCATGTTTGCGCCGTGGCGTTGTCGTGTTGCTTTTTTTCTTCTTTTTTTGCTGCTCCGTTGTTGGGCCGCTGCAATTCTTCTCGTGACGCCCTGACCAAACATGCAGCCCTGCAACTGAGCGCCGCACGCCGCAAGCCTCAAGGAAGGGCCACGGCAATGTCATGAGGTCAGCACACAGGTGGGGCAGTGGCCGGGCATCCCTCACTTGGTAATTTCGGTTCCCCAGCATCGAGCCCGTCGATGCGTGTGGCATGGGCTGGTGGGATCAGACCCGTCGCCAGTCCACCTGGCCCTGGCTGACGGCGCTCGCTGCTGCACCTCACAGGCCCCAGTTCGCCTGAGCAACCGGCGGTGCTCCGCCCAGACGCCACCCCCCGATACCCGACCCTCCACGACTGCACCGCATCGCTGTACCTGACGGACCGCGGCAGGCCAGCGCTCCAGCACCAACCGTCCGATATCGTTGCCCGCATTGTTTTTGCGCCCCGTCACTGCCCTCTCCAGAGGACTCGGCATGGCCGACACGCTGCACGGCTGGGCGTAAATCTGTCTGCCACGCGCCGATAAGGAAACACGCATAGGGCGAGTCGAGGCCGACCGCTATTCTCCGAATCTCGAATCCCAAACTCCCCCCAAACACCCCACCAAGAGCCCCTGGCTGCCGTGCGACCGCTGCTCAGGTCCGAATAGATCCTTCGCCTCTCGAACAAGCAGCTTGCTTTTTTTTTCTTCTTCTTCCTCTCCCCCACGACCATCCAGCCTATCAAGACGAAATGGACGAATCGGACGCGGGGGGCGCAAACCCCCCCCTAAAGAGCGAAGCCTCTGCCGAGGCACCACGGCTGCCACAACCCAAGCCCAACAACCCCAACAGTACGAGCCCCGAAGGTACGATGCCGGCCTCGCCTCAGCCGCAAAAGCAGAGCCAACTCATCGCCGAGCCCGAGGAGATTGAGTACGACGACTTCGGCCTGCCTATCAAGAAGGCACCGCAACCCCTGGCCGGCGCCACCGACTCGGAAGACGCAGAAGGCGGAGATCGGCCCACGAGGAAATGGAGCGTGGGCGTGAGTCTGCGGAACAGGAGTGCCAGTCGCTCCTCCGCCAAGTCAACCCACTCGCACAGAAGGATGCCGTCGACCTCGTCGTTGCGCGCCCGTTCGCGTTCCTCGAGCATCTCGCACCAACAAATCCACGTGCCAGACTCGGATGACAGCGACGACGAGGTCCACTATACCGCCTCTAGGGGCTCTAGACCCGTATCTCGGGGCGGGTCTATTCACAGCCTCCGCGACGTGAACGAAGACCCTAACACGCCTATTGTTCCCAGGCTGGCCCCCGGGATCACGGCCCTGAAAGAAGACCCGGCCGAGGCGACACCAGTGGCCACGGTGCCGTCCCAGAATCTAGATGCAAAAGATGGGAACAACGGGGACAAAACCGACGGAAAAAAGGCCCAGGACTCTGCAGAAGCCGGAGACAAGGCAAAGATCAAATCGCCCGCCATCGGCAGTCGCAGTCGGGCAACGAGTGTTGCCAGTACTGCGGACATGGGACAGTTATCCGAGTTCTCCCACCAGGCGCTCACGGCGCAGAAGGACGAGGTGGAATCGAACGACGATGGTGGATGGCAGGAAATGCCGGCGTATGCGGCCTATGACATGTACGACGACGACAACAGGCTCGTTGCCAAGGAGTTCAACGAGGCCGAGGATGAAACGGAGACATATGGCTACGGCGGGCTTGGTGGCGCGGGTAAGGGATACACAAAGGTGCTGGTGGACGACGATGCCGAGTCGGCGACGAGCATGGACGAGAACACAAACTACCTCTTCAAGGGTGCCGGGACCAGCCTGCAGGACGAGGAGGACGCGAGAGACGCCGTGTCCCAACTGCAGGCCACCAAGGACTTGTTGACCGAGGGCCAGCGTATCGCCTACGTCGGCGTGACGCGTCTCGAGCTGTCGGCCATGACCAAGGAGTTCGAGGACATGGAGCGCACTAGAAGATCGCGCAAGGAGATCCAGCTCGCGACTGAGGCTCTGAAGATGTGGTCCCAGAAGATGATGATTAGACTGTACGCTCACATGGAGATCACCACCGACGAGCAGATCATGATCGAGCAGCTCAGCGCCCACGGCGTCAGGCCTGCTGACCTAACCCCGGTTCTGATGGCCAACTCGCGGGTGTCGAACCCCATGGCTGAGGAGACGGAATCTCGCACGTCCACTCGGACGACAACACCTGCACCAGACTCGCTGGATTCGGAACAGGGGCTGGGCGGCAAGGAACACAGCAGATCCTCGTCGGCGTCTTCAACCAACGCCAAAAAGGCCGGTGGCAAGAACGGGCAGCCAGCGGACGAGGAAGAGCCAGCAGCTCTTCCGCCGCCATATGAGGCCCACGGGGTGGACGACATGGCTGATGTCCAGATGCCAAGCCAGATGACGGGCTCTGCCAAGATCGACATTGACCTGCGGTGGACGGTCTTGTGTGACCTGTTTCTTGTGCTGATCGCCGACTCGGTCTACGACGCGAGGTCCAGAACGCTCCTGGAACGGGTGGGCAAGAGGCTCGAGATCAACTGGCTGGATATCTGTCGGTTTGAGAAGAAGGTGACGGACGCGCTTGAGATGCAGCAACAGGCCGAGAAGGAAAACTGGAACGAGGACGAGCACATGGATACGCGGCGCAAGCTCGCGCTCAAGCGACGGTACGTCATGATGGGCCTGGCTACGGTGGGTGGTGGCCTCGTTATCGGCCTGTCTGCAGGTTTACTGGCGCCTGTCATCGGCGCGGGCCTTGTGGCCGGCTTTGGCGCCATCGGCGTCTCGAGTGGCACGGGTTTCCTGGTGGGCGCCGGCGGCACGGCCATCATCGCCACGGGTGCTGCTACCTCGGGCAGCATCATCGGCGTCCGCGCCGCCAATCGCCGGACGGGCTCGGTCAAGACTTTCGAGTACCGACCTCTGCACAATAACAAGCGAGTCAACCTTATCGTGACCGTTTCAGGGTGGATGACGGGCAAGGTCGATGACGTCCGTCTGCCTTTCAGCACGGTAGACTCTGCCATGGGTGATATATACTCGGTGCTGTGGGAGCCCGAGATGCTTCGGAGCATGGGTGACACCATCAACATCCTGGCAACCGAGGTATGTCTTTTTTTTTCTTTTTTTTTAAAAAAAAATCTCTTCCTGTCTTTCTTGTACCGAATTTTGCAACATGACTAACTGTTTGTCCGTCCCCAGGCCCTTACTCAAGGTCTTCAGCAAGTCTTGGCCAGCACCTTTCTCACGGCGCTTATGGCCGCCCTGACGGTGCCAGTCGTCCTCACCAAGCTCGCCTATCTGATCGACAATCCCTGGGCTGTTTCGCTGGACCGAGCCACAGCGGCAGGCTTGATTCTTGCCGACTCGCTGATCGATCGTAACCTCGGCACCCGACCGGTGACTCTGGTGGGGTATTCACTGGGCTCCCGCGTCATCTTCTCGTGCCTCCTTGAGCTCGCCCGGAAAGGTGGTCTCGGCTTGGTTCAGAACGTTTACCTTTTCGGGTCTCCGGTCGTGGTCAAGCGGGATGAGTACCTGCGCGCACGATCGGTGGTGTCCGGGCGCTTCGTCAACGCATACAACCGCAACGACTGGATTCTGGGCTACCTATTCAGGCTGACCAACGGCGGCATCCGGCGAGTGGCTGGGCTGGCACCAATCGAGGAGATTCCGATGCTGGAGAATATGGACGTGTCCGAGTTTGTGCAGGGCCACATGGACTACCGAGCCAAGATGCCGAGACTCCTGCGCGAGTGCGGCTGGCTCGTGGAAAGCGACGAGTTCAACGAAATCGAGGACCCGGACCCGGAGAACCACGGCGCGCGCCAGCGTGAGCTCATCAACGAGATTGAGGAGGCGCGGAAGGAGTTGGAGAAAGAGGGCAGGTCCGCCAAGGGAGGCTGGCTCTCATTCGGGCGCAAAAAGAAGAACAAGAAGAAGGAGTGGGAGATCTACGAGGATGCGTCCAAGTCGGGCGGGGCGGCCGGAGCAGAGGCCGCCACCGTAGCCAGCAAGACTGAGGACAAGGATGGCAACAACCACGGTGTCTTGTTCGACGTGGATGCCATCCGAGCGGAGCTGGCCAAGGAGGCGGACGCGCAGAAGGACCGGCCAGAGGAGCTGCTCGAAGTCAAGGAGCTGCCGTCGACGCTGCCACCCATTAAGCTGAGCGTAAGCCCGATGGCGGACGGCGACACGCCCAGTGGACTGACACCGGTGACGGCGCTGCCGGTGCCTTCACCTGGGTTCCCGCGGTCGCCGCGCGAGAATCTGAGGGAGACGCAGAGCGCAGAAGTTACTGCTACTTACCGGAGCTCCCACGAGCTGCGGCCGTCGTACGAGTACAGGCCATCGGAATCGCCAGGTTTTGGCGGTAACGGGGGTGTTGGGGGAGGCTACCGGTCGCCGAGCTACCACAATGCTACCCCCAGCCTTGGGGGCGGAGGCGGTTACCACACATATGGCGATGACTTTGGTGCCGGCGGCGGTGACGAAATACAGATGACGTTCGACACGTCGTTTGACGAGCCGCCATCGTCGGCATCCTGGCTCCCACCAGCAGCAGCCACAAGTGAGACATACAAAGCCTCGCCTGCGCAGACGGCTGTATCCCCCACAGCAATATCAGACTCAGCCATCTCGCCCACGACGAAGGTTCAGGGGGCGGGCGGACCAGCAGCACTGTCTGGACCGCGACCAGGCATCACGACTTCACAGACGATGCCAACAATGGGGCAGTCGAACCCGTGGGCTAACCTGGCCGATGATTTTGACGACCCCGATTTCGGCAAGGAGAAGGAGATATCCATGACTTTTGCATAGCCAACCGAATCCAAAAAAAGAACAAACCAAAAATACATCATACCTACCTAGTGTCTCGAACGAACCTCAACTACTTAGCCGGCGCTCAGATTGCTTACAATATACCATGAAAAAAACACTTACTAGCATTCAAAAAAAGAACGGGCCCTATTATGTGTTTCCTTTTTCTCGTGGCAACCTTGGATTTTGCCAGCTACATGACTGGGTCGGTTGGCAGTGCGTAGAGCCCAACATTTCCATGGAAAACAAACAACGATTGGGGCCGGCTTGACCACAAGCGCCCAACCCTTGGAGCACAGAGAGGGTCGGTAGAACCCAAAGGGGAAGACGAACCGAAATAGATTGTTGGCTGTTGGCGGTTTCTTTTCTTTGGCCCCCCCGTAGCTGCGATACGCCGCTGATCATATTCTGTGTGGGTGCTCGTTTGCTCCCTCACATCTGCGTTTAGCGTATCCTAGACCCACTACAGAGCTTTGCGAGGATGGCGCGGTTCACAAAACAAGAAGCAGGCGGAGAGGGCGTAGCAGAGGCTTCGTAGGAGAAAATGGGATATAGGTATATACCCACCCGCAGGTCAAGGCAATAGCAAGAGGGGAACCAGTGCAATATTCAGCATCGCCCACGACATGGTGGCAGCGTGGGTCGGATAAAGTGCCAAGAGAGCAGGGATTACGCGCCTACCTACATAGATAGGTACATAGGTAAGCCCGGGGCCCATCTTTCTGGAATATTGTCGAGATGTTTGCTGGCCCTGCTTGCTGGACACAACAAAAGCTTCACAGCCACACGGGGATGAACACTAGACCGTTAGCCGGTAATTGAGGATGTGCACATGTCAGCACAAAGGAAGCCCGGTGCGGGCTTGGCTGTTTACCGGCGAGACGAGGCTGGCTGGACTCGGGTCACCGAATTGTGTCGGTTTCGGATGATGCATCTACTCATGTAGGTCGTGTCGAGAAGGCATCACACAGCAACCGTCTGTCCACCCGCTCGTTCAGTTTACACGCCGGATTGAAGACCGGGACAAGGCCCGCGCTGCAACCGGGCGGCGGCGTGCTTTCTGAAAGCGCCCGCGATCTGCGCCTGCGCCCGCGCCGGCGTTCCATCAGTTATTTGCCGTTATTGTTGCTTTCTGCGTAAGCGAGTGGGAGCCGCTGCTGTCGTGCTGACTGAAGCTGTTTCACTTTGGGGCGGGGCTGACGATCGTCAGCCCTCGGGAGGGGAGACGCTGGGGGCCTTTCTTTTTAGGCGGACAGCCCTTGTCCGTCACACAGCTGTCGCGCGCTAATCCACGACTCGGCAAGCGGTTTGGCCAGCGCCGCGGCGGTGAAGTGGGATGGAGGCAGCAGAGCAGCAGCGCCGAACAACTGGTGCCGTTTGCAGCCGATCAGCACGAGGGGCTGGCTGCCGCATTTTTTTCGATTGTTTCATCGAGAGCTTCACAGCCCTGTCACAGGAGCGGAAACCTGGCGACTGGCAGCAGCAGCAGCAGCAGCAAGAAGCTATTTGCAGAAGCTGGAGCATAGGCGGCCGAAAAGTGCGGCCACGCGAGCGCTTCCACACCAAGCACGCCAGCCAGGCAGTCACGCAGTCTCATGCAAAAATAGCTCAGCCCCGTTGATGTGCGTCCAGGCGCATCTTACGCGCCCCACCCCACCGCGGCCTTGATGCTCCCGCATCTGGCAAGGCCGCCAAGTGGCCCCCCCTTCGCATGGGCCGTGGGTGGTGGGTGCCCTGCGTCTGGTGGGCGTGCAGGCTTGTGTTTCTGGGATGGCTGCCCGCCGTGCCCGCGTCGCTCCTGCCTCTTGCCGCTTGCATGCGGGGGCGTTGAGCTGCCGCCAGTCAACCGGGGCGGCGTAGGGGTCAGGACTGCAGGTGCTGTCCACGTCTCGCTGCGGCTTGGCCTCTCGCCCAATGGGCGCGTGCAGGAACAATGGAAACACCGGGGCAATAAAAAGAGAAGAAGAGCGAGAGAAAGAGAGAGGCGAAAACGACCAGTCCGCAGCACACAAACAAGTGCCTGCCACGCCGCCGCTCTGGAATGCTCACCCACCCTTTCCATCATCACCACCTGACAAACGCCGCACCAGCAAAGCAACGCCCGAACGCCGCAGCCCCAAAGCCTCGATTCCTCCGCTCCCTCGCTCCTTTGCCTTTGCTGGCCGCGCCGTCTCGTGCCAAGCCTGCAAGTACCAGACCAGTGCGGAGCCACGCAGCAATTGCACGGCAGGCAGCTGGTGGCTCAGCCCTGGGCCGGGCCACCATCATGCGGGCCCCCAGGCGAGAGAGTGGGTCGGGTCTGCCGACAGAGGGACAAGAAGAGCAATAGCAACCAGGAAAAGGAAAAAAAAAAAAAAACCTTGAGGGTCTTGGGGGTCTTGTCCATCCTTCTGGTCCCCTCCCCTGTTTATCATCTGTCCTGCCGAGGGTCGATGGGGGTGATTGGGGCCCTCCCTGGGGATGCCGACCCCCGGCCAAAACAATCTCGGTCTCTCCTCCCGACTGGCCTCGCACTCACGCACTTTCTGTGGGGAGACACAAAAGCCCAACAGGATGACGGTCAAGGGGGAGGTACCCAAGTACTTACTTACGTCCCACGACGTGCCACAAAGCCGGGGAGGCGCAGTGGCCGTGATAGGCCCGGCCGGGTACAAGGAGCGAATTGGATCCCCCGTTCCCGCTGCGACCTGGGGCCAGCCCCAGTCCCGACCTACGTAGGTAGATGTGGAACAGGCATGGCCTGCTCCAATGGACAGATCGGCGTGGTGCTGCAGTGCACACCCGCCGCGCGCCTCCTCTCGGCGCAGAACCAACAGCCCGACCCCCCGCCAGACCCATCTCAGCCATCTCAGCCGTAAGCAACCATCGCTGGCACTGACTGACCTAACAGGCAATTTGTCTGAGCCCCCCTGTCCGGCCTAGTCCCCTCCTCTCTGCTTCTTTTCTTCTCCCGCGTGCTTTCGTGGTGTGTGTGCATGTGTGGGTGTGTGGCTGCACGCATCCTTTCTTTCGCCTGGCTGTTGTGGCCTTTCTTTTCCCGTCCTTCATCCATCATCTCTCACTCCCGTGAGCTGTTACGCAACGCATAGACATCCGCCCAGACTCGCCCTCTCCAAATATCGGCGTGGCGTGAAGACCCCATCACGAAAGCGCGGGGACCCCCTTCTCCTTTCTTTTTCATCTGACTGGGCACTCGACACTGGGTGCCCAGCGCAAGAGAAGTGGTGAACCCATTCACCCGAGAGTCACTATTGGCGAGAGGGTGCTCATCGCTCCGAGGACCAGAGGCAGGAACCATCACGGCCCGCTTCTCGCCCCAGTGTCGCCGACTCGACACTATTGCGTCCGCACATCACGGCCATGCCCCTGTGACAGATCCAAAGACTACAGACACCCATCAGGACCCGAGCTGGGACACAAGCGACTATGCGATTGCACTCGTCGACTTTGACGCTCCTCGGAGCCGGCCTACTCGCCGCTGCACAAGCCAATGTCTTCTTTAATTACGAGAACAATCCCGTCGACAACCGACTCATCAAAACCGCCACTGGCCAGCCATTGACATTCACATACACGCGGGACCGTATCGCAGCCCCTCCGACCGTTGTGAGAATAGCGGTGCGCCAGGGTTCGATCCAAGGCAAGGAGGTTGCCGTGGCCGCGTATACATATCGTACCCGTGGTGCATCACCAGAGCCACAATCGAACTATGGGATGGTTGTAACAGAAAAATCTGGTAAGATCCAAGGTATCTTCCATCGGCCGAGGACTGTAGGTTAATCTATGACGTTCAGATAATTCCCAGATCCGGGTCTCTGGCAGCATAACCATCCAAAACGCGACCGGACTAGCCTCCACGGTCTCTCCCGGCAAGGGAGTTCCACCTTCGCTGTTTTTCGTCCTCACTTTTGAGCCCACAGATGACCCTCCCTCAAGGATATCACGTCGCCAGGACAGCAACTCGGCGAGGTTTGGTTTGGCGAATCAGGAGCTGAGCAGTGATCCGGCCTTTGGAGTCATCAGCGACGATTTCCGCAGAGCAAACGATGGGCCCTCCCCGGAGATCACGGGCCCCCAGGCGACCAACACCGTCGTCATCACGACACCTCCAACTGGGTCAGCCATCGTCACAGTTGATGCCCCGAGTGCTAGTGACAACCCAATACAGCAAACCTCTCAGCTGCACTCCAACAACGGCCTGTCCACGGGAGCGATTGCAGGGATAGCCATAGGGGCCGCTCTTGCTGTCCTGCTCCTGGGGACTGCCCTTGTCTGGTTCTTCGTGCGTCGCCGGCGCCAGAACAAGGCAGTAAAAGCTGGTCTGGGATACAAAGGGGGCCAAGGAAGATCAGGGGACCTCGTGGCCGAGAAGGAAGCCAACGCCATTGTCGCCGAGAGCCCGCGCTCGCCTTACTCGGAAGATGGCCCACATCGCGAAAGCACTTTGATCGGGGGCACGAGCGAAACGGCGGGCGACTACCAGCCCTACAGCGACAACCCAACCGCAACCGCAAATGCTCCCCCACCCATAATTGCCGCGCCAGTCGCCCGTGCAGGCTCGTCCAACTCGAGGTCTGGTGCCGACCGCCCTTCTGCCGCAACCCACTCATCATCGGCGCCAGCTCCGCCGCCGGGCATCGGCGAGGAGGAGTTGCCGCAACGCGCCGACACAGGCATGTCTGGTCGCTATGCACATCTTATCGAAGAGAACATGACGCCCGAAGAGATTGCGCGCCTCGAGGAGGAGGAGCGCCAGCTGGATGTCGCCATCGAGCGGGCGCGGGGGGTGACAACCAAGTGACAGAAGTCATAGCCATGGTTTCCCACTGGGTCTGGGCTGAAATCACCTTCTGTTTTTATCTTTTTATTGATGTTTTATATGGGAAAAGGAGTTCGTTTATTGTATTTAATCAAGCCAGGGTTCAATCCGATTGTGCCTGGGGGTTGTTTGCTTGGTGTTCCGTTGATTGCCTTGACGGCCCACCCAAGAGAGTAAAGCAGCATGGTGGCTTTTTTCTTCTTCTTCTCCATCCTGCAGAGTCCCAGTCAACCGCTCGCCTCCAACTGGTTGTCTACCATGATTCTGCTCACCAGCACCCCTCGTACCAGCACAGCCCCTGAGCCCATTTACTAGCTGACCAGGCAGCACACGAGACCTAGGATGTGGATATAATTAGGCGAGGACTCTGTGCGGACTTTTGAAGCGAGAGTTGTGGAACGTCTGGGGTGCCCGTACTGAAACCGATATATACTATGCATGAAATGTATATACAAAGTTCGCTTCGGGAGACAATGGTCGTTCGTGCCTCATTTTGCGTCGGGCTGGACGTCCTTGTGAGCCTCCATCATGCCGTCAACGTCGTAGCCAACCTGCCTCGCCCGCTCGACGAGCGCCCTGGCCCTCCGGATTACGGGCACGTCGACCACGTCGCCGTCCAGCACCCAGGCGCCCAGCCCGGCCTGCTCCGCCTTGGCGTTGGCCACGACGACACGGACGGCCCAGACGGCGGCCTCGCGGGGGACGCCAAAGACGCGGTGCACCGTCTCCAGCTGCGCCGGGTGGATCACCTGTTTCCCGTTGAAGCCCATGCTCCTGCCGCCCTCGCACTCCTCTTCCAGCCTGGTCTTTTTGGTGTTGCTGGTGCTGCCGGTGTTGGAGGAAGATGATGAGGAGGAGGAGGAGGAGGGAGAGTGCCGGTCGAGCTGAGTACAGACCAGGTCGATGACGCTGGGCACGCCGTGCGCGCGGGCCGAGGTCACCATGCGCGACCGCGCATAGAGGAATTCGCCGAGCGATGGGGTGCGCTCGGCACTCAGGTCGCGCGCAAAGTCCTCGGCCCCGAAGACGATCCCCGAGAGCGTGCCGGGCCGCTGCTGCTGCTGCTGCTGCTGCTGCTGTTGGTCGTGGCTGCTGGTGTCGTTGCCGGTGCCGGCGCGGCAGATTTCGCCGAGGTTCTCGACGGCGCGCGCCGACTCGATCAGCGCCATCAGCGCCAGCGGGCGGTAGTAGGCCTGCTGCTGCTGCCCGGGCCGGCGGCGCTCTTCCCACGCTGCCCGGCGCTCGCGGTCGACGCTCGCCATCATCTCGGCCATGGCCCGCACGGTCCGGGCGTCGTCGACCTTGGGCAGCAGGATGGCGTCGAGGCTGGGCAGCCTGGCCACGGCGAGGACGTCGTGGCCCCCGTGGGCGGTCGATATGGGGTTGACCCGCACCGCGATCTCCCGCGGCCGCGCGGGCCCCTCCTCGCCCGCCAGAGGCAGGGCGCCGATGTGCCGGACCAGCGCCTCCCTGGCGTCTGGCTTTTTGTCGTTGACGACCGAGTCCTCGAGGTCGTAGGTCACGTTATCGGTCTGGCAGGTGAGCGACTTTTGGACCATGCGAGGCGAAGAGGCGGGGACTAGCTAAACTGTGTTAGATAACCTTGGGCTTTATAAGGAGCGTGCCGGCCGGCGGCCTGCTCTTGGCCCCTGGGGCCTGCTGAAGCAACGAAAGCAGGCGTTGGATTACCATAAAACACAGCCCGCCGGGGCAGTTGTGAGGACGCCATGTTTGCGGGAGCTGGGCCAACACACACACTCCTTGTCCCTCTATCCTAAGGCTCGCATCGCCAGCTACACAGATAGGCTGCAGAAAAGGGTGTGCGGAGGTGCCTGCCTGCCCGCCGCCTCTCAGTCCAGCGGGCCCGCCGACTCACGTCATTGGGGGTTTGGTGGAGCCACGGAGCTTTCTGGGACAGCAGGGATTGTACAGAGCGCACTGGCCGCCTCACCCCACTGTGCCGCCTAAGTAGTAGCAGGGGAGCCACACTGAGCTGCGACGGATGCTGAGTGGTTGCTTGCGCCACATGGGCGGCCTCGGGCTGGTGACACGCGGCAGAAGCCTCGTCCAGCTCCATCACCAAAAAAGGCCACCAAAGGCCAGCTCTGCGACAGACTCCACGACCGCGACGACCCGCCACGAACGAACCCGGCACACCCCCCTCCCAGCTGCACCGCCGCCCGCCATACGCCCAGGAACCCGAGGGCGCGCCGCTGCGGTTATCCCGACTTTGAAAGGACACACACACACACACGTACACACCTCTGCCAGCTCGGAAACAAGGCAGCCTCGGCCGCCCATCGCCCGCCGCCCGTCGTCCCGCCATCGCACGCCCGCCGCCGCCCCGGCGCGCCAGACCAATCCCCGTCGCTGAGGGAAGGCCGGACGGCGCACATTGCCCGCCATGATGGAGGCACAGCAGCAGCAGCAGCCCGCGCCGGGCGCCCTGAGCTGGAAGCTGAGCTCGCACCCCATCACCCTCCTGACATTTCTGGCCTTCCGAGTCGGTAAGTTGCTCGCGCTGCCAGCCCCTTCCTCCCTCCCCTCCCTTCGGCTTCCACCACGACGGCAAGAAGCTCACTCGGGTTTTTTCTTTCTTTTCTTTTTCTTTCTCATCATGACAGCAAGTCTTCTGGTCTACCTTTTCGGCCTCCTATTTACCGACAACATGTGAGCAACCGACCCGGACCCGGCCCCATCCCCTCCAAAGCACGGCCCCTCTCCTAACGCCATCCTCAGGGTCATGGTCTTCATCATCACCATCCTCCTCCTTGCCGCAGACTTCTACTACCTCAAGAACATCGCCGGCCGCCGCCTCGTCGGCCTGCGCTGGTGGAACGAGGTCGATCCGCAGAGCGGCGACTCGCACTGGGTCTTTGAGAGCAGCGATCCTGGCACCAAGACTATCAACCCGACCGACAACCGCTTCTTCTGGCTGGCCATCTACGCCCAACCCCTGCTCTGGATCGCCCTGGCCATCCTGGCCGTCATCCGGTTCAAGTTCATCTGGCTGCCACTCGTCGGTGAGTTTTCTTCTTCTTTTTTAACCTTTCTTTCTCTCTTTCTTTTTCCTTCCCTCTTTATAAACCACAGCTTCCCTAAGGGATGCAAAGAACCACCAAAACTAACAAGGCGTACCCCCCCGAAAGCCATCGCGCTCGTCCTAACCATCACCAACACCCTCGCCTTTTCCCGCTGCGACAAATTCAGCCAGGCCTCCAACATCGCCGGCAGCGCCTTCTCGACCGGCAACATCGCCACCAGTATCGCCACCGGCATGGTTGGCAGGTTCTTCTCAAGATGATCTTCCTTGTTTGTTCTTCTTACCTTGCTTGATGTTTACGCGAAGAAAAAGCAGCAGGAATGTCGCGCTGGCTAGCGTTCGTCTTGGTGAGTGTAAAAGCTGCGCTATGAGCGAAAATCAGGGGGAACCATCAAGTTTTCTTGCTGTTTTCGGTAACAACCAGGGTGTATTATTATATTTTTACCACGTAACTTGGCCCATCCGCGCTAGCTTCGCTTTCTCTCATGCTTTATCCTCTTTTTTTACACGGTCCTCGCGGGTCTTGTGATAACAATCTGTTGGGGGCGAGACTGGCAGGACGCAAAATCCGTGCTGGGAGAGTCTGCTGTTGAAAATTTAAAGAACCCAAAATGTGCCCCCAGTTAGAGTCGACTTTGGTTGTGTTGCCAGAGTGCCTGGTTCCGATAAAACAACAGTATTGGAGAAACATCGCTTCAAGAGGAGCAAGGAGAGAAAGACCACGATGACGTCTATCCGAGCACCACCAACCTCCAGGCCGACTGCTACCATAGCACCAAATCCCGGGGAAGTCGGGGCAGTCACATGTCGGCCACGGCTCCCTTCTTCCGTCTGGCTTGGCCTACGAAGGTCCTTGCGCTGCCGAGCGGCCTGAGGCCTGGCTTGCCAAAGTCAAACTTGCCCTCGCCAACACGGGCGCTCTCGTAGTCCTTGTCATCATCTCGGACGCAATGACCCGTCTTGCCGACCAAGACCCTTGTGGAACTGCCCTCGTGATTGATCCGGTGTCGATGCAGTCCACCTCGATCGTCGACTCTTTTCAACGGCAATCGACCGGAATCTGCCCCAGCCTGAGAGCCAGGCTTGCAGCCCAGAATCGAGAACAGGCCCGTTGACTATCAAGACGTTGGCACTGAACGACTCGCTCGAGGTCTTCCTAGGTACCTGAGATTGTCTCTGTTTTTGTGCCAGGCCTTTTTATATATACAGATGGTCCGCGGAAACACCAAAGACATTTCCAAGGCCGGGCAGGGTTCCAAGGCGCCCTGGACTTGTAAAATTGCTACTTGGCGTCGGGAATGCTTCTCAGGTGATTCGGTGGAGGATGTAAAGCTATAAATGTTCAGCTATACCTTCAGCTTTCGTAGAGCCGAGGTCAATCCATAATAGCTGCGGGCATGGTGGCGGGGAGAAACAAGGCAGGCACCGTAGACCAAAGCGTCAGAAATAGCGTCAAGGACCTCGCAAGGTAATGATATTTGCAAAGAATAATCACTGTAGCATTTTCAAATAAGCCTCCAAATTCTAGGCGTTGAACTCCAACAATATACCCAATGGAAAAGCAACGACAAAAAGTCAAACAAGCCAAGCCGTATCAGATCAACCTGCCGAGTAGGCGTGGTGGTGACGACGCTGTCCACGTTCTGTCTGGGACCGCGATTATACAAAAAGAAATGACATGCGATCGTGGTGAAAAAAAAATGCCCGAAGGTTGGGAGCAAAAATTCGTCGCAACAGCCATGTTGGCATTTGCGGATGACGGAGCAGAGTATGGAAGCCATAAGCGTGCCCCCTTCAAAAAAGACAAACGCCTAGATTGAAACCAGCCAAAGAAAGCCATGGAATGAAGAAAGGAGATGAAGCCCAAAGAAAAACCCCGACTTGTGTCCGGCAAATCCCAAACAATGCTGTGGAAGGAAGTGAGAGGTGTATAATGTGCATTCCGCCCTGCCCAAGCGCCGGTCTCATGATTGTTCGTAGTGATGATGGGTGAGGGTTATGAAAACCTCGCCGAGATGTAAATGGATAGTATAGAGGGCATTCGGGACCAGGTCGAGTAAAAGGGCTGATGAAGAACGGGAATGAAAAGGACAAGTCTGTAAGGAAGATAGGAAGGGAGAGAAGAAAAGAAGGAAGGATGAAAGAAGCAAAAACAAACAGAGAAAGTTCCATATAACCATCCACTCGGAAGATGTGGTATACGGCGAGAATGCTCCCATCCATTCACTTTTTCTCCCCCCTGGATATCATCTTCATTTCACCTGATATCAAGCTGAAAGGGCTTGAAGCGACCGCCAATAGTAGCACAGCGGGGGCACTTTCTCCTGGCTCCCTGCTCGCTCATTAGAACCTCGACGCAGGCCGGACAGAGGCCGGAGATACATTCGGTGCATGCATACGACTCCTTGAGCAGAGAGACGCCCTGGCAGGCGGCGCAGTATATCTGTGTGTTTTGGGACGAGTAGTTCGGGGACGAATTCGCGAGGCCGCGCGACTCCATGTGGAAGTTCTCGCCGCTCTCGCCGCTCTCGACAGAAGGGAAAGGGTCGGGCACCTCCTGGATGTAGGAGGGAGGAGTCAGGGCCTGCTGCAGGGGCGAGGCCTGGTAGCTGGCCTGGTTCGGGAAGGGCTGCTGGGGGAAGGGGGGCAGGGACGCGCGGTGGACGGATATTGGGGATTGAGGTACCTGATAAGTCAGGGCCGGGTCGATTAGATAGGGGCTGCGCGGACCTACAGGCGTCCTGTCCTCGTCAATGTCCTCGGTGGCGGACGCTGCGGCGTCAATCAGGTCCTCCCACCGCTTTCCGTAGTCGGCCGTCGGCTCTGCCGACTTGGCCTTGCTGAACGGGTCTCCAGGACGCAGGCGGTCACTCGGACCCAGTCCGCCACCGCCGTGGTTGCTCACGTCGTTCTGAATGCGACGGAGCCAGTCCGCCGCCGTGCCCCTGGACCGTTGTTTCTTGTGGTGAGCCTCTCTGCCCCTTTTGGTGACCGACTGCTTGCGCGGGCGTGTTGGGCCGAGTGGTCGTTGCAGCGGCGGCAGCGTCGAGGAACGTCCAGGAGGAGATGTTGAGAGGATCGATGGCAGTATGTCTCTCTGCCGACCCACACTTGCCGCCCCGCCAAAGGGCTCGCTTGTGGGCAAGTGGATAGGAGGAAGTTCGATCGAGGTTCTCGTCAGTCTCCCTTTTTCTGTATCAGAATGCCAGCCCTGGACAATGGTGGCAAGGGAAAAAAAAACGGGTATGTTAGTGGCCCCCAAGACAACAAAGGAACGACGCGGCAGACTGATTTCACACGTACAGACTCCCCCGTTTCCCAGTCGGGCTCCATGTTGGGATGGCTGTGAAGCTGCGCCAAGGCGGCAGCTGCGCTGCTCGCAGCCGGGAGCATCTGGGCGACTGGGGGGTACTCGTCATGATTTCGAGGGGTGGCCGGGGCGCTCGTGTTTTCGTCTCGGTGGAGGCCATGTGATCGGTCGTGGGGGTAGCCGGCTTTGAGGTGATCAATTGCCGGCGGGCGAGGGCCTGGGACTGGGTTCTGTGGCGGGCGCTCGGTCGGCGGCGTGTTGATCATGAGGAGAAAGCTCTCCTCCGTGGCAGGGAGCTTGGAGATGTAGTGCTCGGGATGCGCTCGGCGGATGTGCTCCTGCATGGAGCGATACCTCTTCTCCTGCAAGCCGGGAGTGGCAGCCAATTGTCAGTAATGGTGGTCAATTGAGAAGCAGCAGGTGCAGGCTCGGCTTTTCGTCGCCATGGAATTGGCGGCAAGGGCCCGGGGATTCCGCGCCTTGGTCGCCGCGCAGTTCTCGGCTTCTCGACTACGGAGATCGCGGGCCAACGCCAGGGGCCTGACACAAGAGGCAGGTGGCCAAACATGAACTGCCAGTCGCGAGCAAGCCGACTCGGCAGGCCGCCCACTAGACAGCGGCGGGCGGACCAGGCAGGACGGCAGGAGAAGAGCACTCACGCCGATGCACCGCTTGCGGCAGCTGGAGCCATCTTGGTTGCGCAGCGGACAGACGACCTCGTTGTTGGAGTCGGCGACGGAGAAGGACGACGCCAGGGAGGATCGGGGCGGCATCTTGACCCCACCATGCGATGCGGAATCGAGGGGGCGGGATGCTGGGTTGGGAGATTGCGGCGGGGAGGCCGGACGATAAAGCTGTCGATAAGGATGGTGGTCTCTTATTTTGGGTTGCGCGGCCGCTTCAATTGCGGCGGCAGCGCGAGGGCGGTGCGGTGGTGCGATGGAACAGGCCGAAGCTGTCGCATCAATTCGATGCGATGAGGACTGGAGCTTTGGGGGGGAGGCCGGCGCCCAAGGTTGGAGACAGGCAGGCAGGCAGCAGCAGCAGTAGCAGCAGGTTGGGAGCTGCCGGGGGGGCAGGTGCGTGGTTGTGGAGGAGGGAGCTCTGAGCTTCCCCCGGGAGGTGTTACAAGAGGCGTTTCGAAGAATGTGGGTGGTGGCTGTGGTGGTGGTGGTGGCAGCAGTGGTAATGGTAGTGGTTGTAATGGTGGTGGCAATCCGGTCGATAATAATGTGACGAGGACGAGACCCGAGGCCGCAGTCGAGTGCCAGGTGCCATGGCCCGGGTTCTGGCGCAGGCTGGTGGCAGCAGAGGGCAAGAGACCAGACCAGACCAGACCAGACGGGAGCGCAGCGCAAGGAGGCGGCGGCGTGCCTGGCGAGTGCTGGCTGGGCTGGCTGGGCTGGGGGGCGGCCAGTGACCGGGCATGGGCATGGGCGGCCAGGGAGTAGCGGCGGACGGGTGGGGCGATGTACTCTTGCACTGGGCCGTGGAATCGAGGGATCGGCCGGGGTGTGGTCACGAGGTAGCGGTACCAAGATGCTACTTGGGGCATTTCAGCTCCCCCAGGGGAGCTCCCAGCACCGTCGGGGGCGCCGGTAGGGCGCCGCGACAGAGGGCGCCGCGCCCGAGAGTCAGGGCTGGCGTGGTGGGCGGGCGAGGGCCGAGATACCAGCCGAGGTACTGCGAGGTGAGACCTGCGAGACCTGCGAGACCTGCGGCAGCCCAGGTGGGCGCAGCCTGGCACCCCGGGTGGAGGTCGAGGGAGGTCACAGGCGGCTGAAAACAGCAACTGCTGATAGGAGCTGTTTGCGTCTGGCGAATCGCACGCGGCCCTCCGGCTGAATAGCCGTCCCCAGTGCACCGCAAGCTTCCCCTCCTTCTTGACCTATCGTTTGAGCCCCGGGTCCTGTTTGGTCCATGGGCCCGCCGGCCAAGGTGACGGAAGAGCTCCACCCCGCTTCCTGGCCGTCTGCCTGACGTAGCGAGCACATACATGGGTGGGACGGGTGCCAGTACTAGTACTTCGGCTTAGTACATGCATGCAAAGGGGGGTGGGTCCAGCTGCATCGTGGGATTCTGCCAATCGTGACGGACAGCTCGAGGAACAGTGCGTCCATTCCAGCCGAGACCCAACGCAATAAACAAAGTAAATAGAAAACAAAAACGTGGCTCATGGCAAAAGGCACCTGGAGACTGCCAGAAAAAGACTCGAGCAGCTGCGACTGGACACGGCGCGGCGCCTCTGCTTCGGGTACGAGAAAAGAAGAAAGGAAAATGCTCGCGTCATACAGCCGCCGCGGCCATTGCGGAGGCAGGCATTCATCCTCCCACCAGTCCCAGGCCCGCTAGCCCTCTGCCATCTGCCCTTTGGGCGCGCGCCCACTTAGCACAAGTCCTGCCATGACTAGGTTTCCCCNATTCCGACGGAGCCCTCCCTGCCACCAACGGCCTGGCCTGGCAATCAAGGCGGTTCCGATGACGACCAAAACCCGACCTGACCGCTCTGCCTTCCGCAGTCATGGGCCTGCAGGTGGTGAGACTGCCGGATTTACTCACACATGTCACCGCCTCCAGACCAGCCGGGATGTATGCAGGAGTTCGGGCAGGGAATGCATTGCTTTGCGGCACCAGGGCTGCCGCAGCGCATGTCAGGTTGTCCCGGTGTCCACGACTATAATGTCTGTCAGTGCTGGCACTAATTAGGTCGAGAGTAGACCCGACGGCCTAATTCTTGCTATTCCCTCTTTTACCGCCATAACCTCGGCTCGATACACGCCCAAAGTACACCACTGCGCAGCGAGAACAGGACAAAAAAATAACAAGAGTGCCACCAAGTACACTCAAAACCAAAAACAGCAAAGGTCACCTGCCAGCTCCTCCTGGGCTGGCTGTGGGGCAAGGTGATCTGGGACCACGAGCAAGCTCTGGGTGTGCATCAAGGTAAGTAAGAAAGAGCTGCTGGGGAGATGGAACATGGAGTTTGGCCTGGTCGGGTCGCCTTTTTTCGGCTGGACGCTACAGCTTCCGGGCAGCTGCACTCGCACATGCAACCTACCCCCAACCCACATCCAAGAGAACAAATGGGCGGGTGGGCCAGCCAGACGGGACCGCTAGCTTCGATGGATAACTGGACCATCCTGCCTGCCTGCCTGCCGGAAGCTGGTGCACGCCCCCATACCCATACCCACACCCACACCCACACCCACCTCTAGAGCTGCCTGGGCCAGGACCCCCAGTGCCCAGGCCGAGTAATACCTAGCCATTGTGTCCGTGCCGATATCTGCCCAGGCGGGTCACCTGTCGTGGCTGGATTGTCGTCAGCCGTATGACACGACTGCCGCTTCAAGTCGCAGCGCAGGAGCGAGCCAGTGTGAGTGGTTATAAGGCGGCGCGACGGAACAAGCCAAACGCATCAAGCTGCGGCTTGTATCCCGCCCTGATTGAAGACCACAAACGCCTACTCGGTTGGCGCAGCGTGTGCGCGGGCTGCTGCTGCTCGGGACTCGAGCTGCAGGCAGGAAAGCGGGGTGGCCAGGCCCGGTGGGGTCTTGGAAGGTCGGGACAAGCTCCAGAAACCCCATCCCGCACGACAAATGAGGATAAATGGGGGGCCTGACCACGAGGACGGGGACGGGTGTGGTTGTGACTTGTGGTGATGATGATGCCGATGATGCTGCTCCTCGCCCTTGTCGGTGATCCACTTGCCAGCCAAGCAGCAGCGGCCATTGCGGCGCCCCCGTTGGATTTCCATCCCTTTGTCGGCCGCGGTCCCTTGCAAGGGTTCTTTGGCTTTTGTTTGCCTACACACGCACGCCGTTTCGTCCTCGACGTTTCCAAAGCAGTGCGCGGCCATTACAAGAATGGCTGGTCTGTTTCGCAATCGCTGCATCTATCTCTGTCGAACGGCGGTTGCATAAACGCTCATCTTGTTTCCCCCGCGCGCCCACCTACCTATACTTGAGTCGCTGTTGAGTGCTCTTGTGTGTATTCGAGGCAACGCTCGGCGAACTGCCCAAGTCGCCGTACAACTGACTCGACAGTCGCCTCGGCGGAGCAGCCTGGAAGACACTGGTGGGCGCGCATGGCTGCCACTCGGGCGGTCCCATCCCACAGCCGAGCGAGAGGCAAACTCTGTAAGAAGAAAAAAAGAAGAAAGAAAAAAAGGTCTATTCCCATGGCGGGCGCCACCGGGTGTTCCCGCCTTTGTGACATTGCTGTCCGCGCTCCAGAGCTCAGGAGACGGCTGAAGCAGCCAAGACCGACCCTCCTGGGAAGCTCGCGACTCTGGAACCCCGACTCCCAAACGTTGTTCGCATCTCGGCTGGCTGCTGCCTATTTTTACCTCGAGGCAGCGCGCGCCATTGCAGGCCAGGACCATCCATGGCGCGCGGCCGGCTGCGTTTGCATGTTGCGGCTGGACTTTTACCTCAGCAAGAATGCGAAACTCTTGGCCTCGCCCGATTTTGCCCCCCCTCGAGGGGGCGGCGGTCCATGGCAAAGCCGGGGCACGGGCTAGCGCGTCTGGGCGGGAAGCGCAGCGGCCGACGGGGCCAATCGTCGTTCGATCGGCCCCTGGTCGGCCCCAAAGTCAAGCCGCCAATCCGCCTCGACCTGCCTGCATGCGTGTTTCGAGCTAGGGGTGGCTCCAGGCACAAATCGGCAGATGCACGGGGAACCCGTCCTGAGAAAGAGGGTTAAAAAAAAAAAGAAGCAGCCAAAAAAGGGGCTGCCGAGCGACGTGACGGACGAATCTCGACGACCCAATCTCTTGGCCCTCGCTTACTTGCTCCCTGGGCTGTTCCCCGGCCTTTTTTCAGACACCACGGCTGCCCAAAGCGGCCAAGCGCCTCCCCCAACGCGTCCATCCAGATGTCAAATCAAGTGGTCTGGCGACGGAGATCTCGGTACCCCATAGGGGCTTCACAAGCGCCTCGACAAATCAGCCCTGCGGGGGAATATACCTCGAGCCCAGCGTTTGCCTCTACACGCCCGTCGCGGGTTTCAAAACACTTCCTTGGCGTGCCCCCTCGCATCCTTGCCTCTGCTTTCGCGGCCCTGTTATGCTGCCGCCTCAACCTTCTCTTTTGGAAGACCGGCCCTGGCAAACCCTGATCCGAACGTCTGTCCGTCCCGTCCTGTCTTTTGACGTAATAATCCACCCCTGCCCCATACTCCAGAGATCACCCGTCCTCCTCCTCCTCCTCCTCCTCCTCCTCCTCCTACTACTACTACTACTACTACTACTACTACTACTACTACTACTACTACTACTACTACTACTCCTCCTCTTCTTATACTCTGGGGGAGAGACGGGCCGCGAGACAGTATAAAGACCCGGCGGCCATATTCGTCTAGCAGACCGTGCCGTCCCGTTGCGCTGGGAGACTGCCTCTCCCAGGCGCATTCCTGTATCTCACGCCAGGTGCATGGGAAGACCATGGACATAGCCCTTCGAGTGTAGCCACTCGGCCACTTGCCCTAACCGTCCGTCTGGCGCGGTTGTTAGCCGGCCATGGCCCTGACTATCAGGCATCTCAATGGAGATTCCTCGTTCCTCCTCACATTCGAACCCATCCTTGCGCCCGGGCCGCGCGACCCTGCCATCGTCGGCCCGACGCCCTTCCGCATCCTGATAGATCCGTGGATCACCGGCCCGTCGACCGTGTTCCACTCCAAGATCTCCATCTCGAGGCACAAGAACCCGGCCTGCATCGCCTCCCTCCAGGAGCTCCCCGAGCCGGATCTCGTCGTCATCTCCCAGCACAAGACCGACCACTGCAACGAGCCGACCCTCCGCCAGCTGCCCGCCACCGGCACCAAGACCCTGATCCTCGCCGAGCCTTCCGCGGCTCGCGTGATCAAATCATGGAAGTACTTTGACCGTGAAAAGATCCGGACCATCCCGAAGTGGGGGGACTCGGGCTTTTCCGCCAACCAGTCCGTCGTCAGGATATCTGTGCCGCCCTTGCTGGCCGGCGGCGAGCCCGGCGAGGTCACCGTCGCTTTCATCCCCCAGCGCCGCGACATATCTGGCCTCCATAGCGCCGTTGGTATCACATATCGCCCTCCGGCTTCGTCTCTCTCCCCCTTGGCTCCTCAGCCGTCGGGCGCATCTTACAAGCGAAGCTTCCTCTTTCCTCGCTCCGCCAGCCCTGCCCCAACCATTTCCTCCCTCCTCACGCCACCCGAGACCCCGAGGTCGATCCGTTCATATGCCGCCACTCAACCGCGTCAGCAGCAACAGGCGCAGCAGCAGCAGCAGCCCTCCAAAGACCCGCGCCACCTAGGCACGCCGCCGACGCCGACATCGCCGGGCCTCTCTCTACGGTCGCTACGGTCTTCGCGCTCGGCGTCCTCCCTGCGGCTCTCGCGGCAACTGTCCATGCTCTCGACGGGGTCGACGCCTCCCCGATCCCTCTCGCTCCTGTACTCGCCGCACGGCATCTCGACGGCGTCGCTGTCGTCGTACGTCACAGCGCACCTCGCGCCCGAGGGCGCCCTGCCGCTGACGGCGCTCCTGCACTGCTTCGACGCCGTCAGCAACCCCTGGTGGCTCGGCGGCAACATCCTGCTGGGCGCGCCCGCCGGGCTCGAGACGGCCACAGCCCTCCGCGCCCGCGCCTGGGTCTCAGCCCACGACGGCGAGAAGGAGCTCCGCGGGATCGCGACGGCGCTGCTAAAGACGAAGCGCTACCGCCGCGAGAACATTGTCGAGGCCGCCGCCGACGGGGGCGAGGTCCCCCTCGCCGCGCCTCCCGAGATGGACTGCGGCGGCGGCGGCGGCGTGGCCAGCAGTCGGGCCTCCATCGCCGACAGCGACGTCAGCAGCAGGTCGAGGCCCACCGAGGTCCTGGCGCTGGGTATCGGGGAGCAGGTCGTCATCAGCAACGATGGCATGTGGAATGCCGAGGCCCCCCCGCCGTCGCCGCTCTTGGAAGAGCCGTCCGAGTCGACCTCGTGCTGCACTCCTGGTCTTGGATGTATGACTCTAAACCCCGAGGCCGTCCCGATCATTGGAGTTTGCAATGCGCGGCTGGAAAACACCTCTTGACACCACAATATTCTTCTCTTGGAGCACTGAGCTTCTGTATTTTGCTTTCTACCGCATATGTTTTATCATCATTCCATTCATATTCCCACGCTACCCTTGCTTCACTTCTTCTTCTTCTTATTCCCTTTTCTTTTCTTTTCTTTTTTTTCTCTCTCCGGCGTTCAGGATCCTTCTATACATATATATACACGTGGGGCTTTCCTTCTACCGGGGTATTGTGTGGCTCACAGATTTTGGGGATTTGACGATGATACCACTTGAGAATTTGAAAAGAAAAAAAAGCGCCTCTCTGCAGGGAATGAACAATTGAACCTTAGCATACAGTCTTCTGCTTTTTTCTTTACTTCCATATAACCGGGGATTTTCACGCAAGCGCCATGCATTTTCGAGTAGTCAATACCATTCATTGGTTATGAATTTAGTCAGACTAATCTGAAAATGGACGTGAGAATTGAGGGTATCCCTCGAGTCTTTATCTTTCTCTCTGTCCTTCCAAATCTAGGTATCCAGATAAAAAATGCTCTCAGGGTCTCACGCGGCCAGGATGGGTTGCCAACCAAGCAGAGGAAACAGTACATGCCACACCAAAACCAGGCGGGAAAAAAAGGGCACCAGGACTTAAAGACTAAAACTACAATTACCCAGCGATATAGGCCGAGCTGTTCAACCAGACGTGCCTTTCTATTCAAGCTTCATCTGAGCTGCTTCAGGATCTCGGTGAGGAAGTCCTCAAAGCTCAAGGTGATGTAGCCGTCCCGATCGTCGTCATAGCGCTTGAAGACGTCGGTCATGCGCTTAAGCGAGATGCAGCTCTGGACGAAGAGGTCGAAGCTCATGACGCCCTCGCCGCGCTTGTCGTAGGTGCGGAAGAGCAGCTCCGTGAAACGGTCCGAGAGGCGGTACCGAAACGCGACGAGAGCGTTGCGGAACTCATCGAGCGAGATGTTACCGGACCGGTCGGCGTCGAAGCGGTCGAACAGGGTGCGCCAGCTGGCAAGGAAAGACCACAGGCCGCAGAACTCGTCGAAGCCGATGGTGCCAGACCGGTCGCTGTCGAACATGCGGATCATCATGCGCACCGTCTGTGGGTCAAAGGCGGTCCAGTCACCGTTGACGAGTGCGGCCGAGAGCTCGTTCTCGGAGAGCTGGCCGGTACCTGCCAGAAGAAGGGGCGTTAGTACAAGTTTGCTGTCAAGTGGGCAGCGATGACTCTGGCAAACAAATGCTTACCATTCTTGTCGACAGCCCTAAACAGCGGCCTCAGGGTCGGGTCGGCACCCCCGCTCTCGGCAGGGGCAGGGCTCGGGGGTGGACGACTGGTGATGGGCGACCGTATCTTGCTTTGAGGCGGGGGTCCGCTGGCGGGCGGCGGGCTCGGGCCAGAGCCAGGGCCGTAGTTTCCGTTGCCACCACCGTAGCGAGGATCGGGCGCGGTTGTCCTCGAGTCCGGTCGCGGTGGGGGCGGCTTGTTCTCATAGCGCGACGCGGCAGGCTGCGGGTTGGGGGACGGGGACTTGGGCTTCTAAGGTGGTGAACGAGAGCGCTGTTAGCGGCACGCACAGACAATGACGGGCGAAGGGTGTGTTGCAACTTACTTGCTCCGGCTCGGCGAATCTGGCAGCGGCAGGGCGCCATAAAGGTCAGCACAGGCACCTCTCGGCTTCAACCAAAACACCAAAACATGCCACCGATTCGTCCAACGGGGCATGCGCGACTGAGGCGGGCTCACCTAGGGAGCTCGTCCGGGTTGTAGGGTCTGTTGTAGGCCATCTTGGATCTCAATAGCCGGCGCGCGCTAAGTGTAGGGGTCGGGTGCTGCTTGTGTATCCTAGGCGTCGAAGCTGTTACCAGAGGTGGGGTGGAAGCCGACGAAGGTGCCTCGATGGGCGACTTTGGCGAGGGGGGGAGGGTTATTAAGTCGATTGCACGAGCTCCCGCACTCTTCCCGGGAAGCGGCGAGTGGAATCAAACAGGTATGGGCGGGCGATCCTCAGGCTCCGCAATCGGCTGGGCGTCGATGGGCTCTGGGAGAGGTAAGGGAGGAAGGGGCAAGGTCTACACTAAGCCGCAGTGTTCCCTTCTTCGTGGGAGGGCGGACAGGAGAAAAAGCAAGCCACTTGGAACAGATAGCATGTTTTAAGGCTGCGGATGTGTCCGAGCTGACGCGGTAGGGTTTTTTTTGGGCACCGAAACAACAGAGCCAGGGACCCGGCATTGCGGGGCATGGCAGGAAGCTGTCCTTGCAGTTGCCCGTATCGAGTGCGGCTGGGCGTACTCGTCCATGATTCGGTACGACAGACAAAGACTTGCTCCAACAGAGGCAGCCGCACTCATCCAAACCAGCGTCTAATGCGACAGGTGGTGGCGGTGACCCTGGCGCCGGCGCCAGGCGTCCACCGCACCCAGCCAGCGCAGCGCAGCACAGCCGCAACCGTGGGCAGCAAGGCTGGGGCAGAGCAATCAATGCGGCCACCCGCGCCATCAGCCTCTGCACTCAGCCATGGCATCGCGGAGGGCAACCGGGCCCGTGCATCCAGGGGACTCTGCTGGCGCGCCGCCACTGCGACAATGCCATGCTTCCATCCGCGAGACTCGTCGACAACTCCCTTGGTGGCGGGTCTGAAACCGAAAGGATGCGGAGCCCGACAGCGAGGCGGCCCGACAGTCGTCCGCTCAATCATGGCCGTTGTCCACTCAGTCTCGAATGGCTCCGCAGTTCGTGCCGCCGCGCCGACTTGTCGCCCACCGAGGGGCAGGGGCCGGATTGACATGCTGAACATGTCTGGCGTTTCAGGGTCCGATGATCGTCCGCCGCGCCCGGCCATTAATCGATGGAGCGCCACAGGCCACGTCACTTGGCCTGTCCCTGGACGGCGCCCCCTGCATCGCGTGCGCGGCTATGGAGCCGAAGGAAGCTGGGCTGCCGGTTTTGATGCCAACATTCATCCGAAGGGCGCCAAGGTTGAGGTGAGCAACAGAAGCAGGGCGTTTTCGGCCTCACCAACACGCATTCCGCGCATTTACACATAGCTAGCCCCCTAATTACCTGCATAGGCAGCCAGGCCTGCGCTGTGATGGCAAACGGCGTGCTTGGGCAGCGCCGGGCAGCAGAGCCAATGAGAGGGCCCCGCCAGCAGCTAACGCAGGCCCACTGCACTGCTCTGGCGCCACCCCGTGGGGTTTGGCTTTGGCTGCCAGCACATGGGGGCCCCCTGCAAATTGACACACAGACGTCTCGAAAAACCACCCGACTCCCGAATGTGTCGGCGCCGGAAATGACAGAGGACATGTTGACATCGCGACTCCGCCCGCCGCCATGTCCTCCTCCTCCACCGCCGTCGGGAGGACCCGCTCTTTGCGGAAGCCTGCCCCGGCCTCCAGCTTGCTCAAGGACGCCGCCGACCCGGCGAAGCCCGCCGCCCGCCCTGCCGAAGCCCTGCGCAACACCTCACCGAGTCGCCTGCCCGTGAAGCCGCCGACCTCGTCTGTCACCACCCGGTCCATCGCCTCTGCCCAGGCCGCCACCTCCGCGCTGGCCGCCGCCTCGGCCGCTGCCAAGCCCAAGCCTGCTGGGTTTTTGGGCAGGCTGGCCGCGAGGACCACGCGCTCGACATCGGCTGCCCAGCAGAAGGCCGCAAATGCCGAGCCGACGACCACCCTCCGGGGCGTGGCGGCCCCGAAGCCGGCAGGCGGTGCAGCTCCCGTCACCAGCCGAGCAGCCGCCGGGCCTCCGATATCGTCTATCTCTCAGGGCACCGCTATTGCCCGACCAAAAACCTCGGGCGGTCCCTCGGCGGGGACCACAAGGCCGGCGGGAGCAGGCCACTCGCGCACCAAGTCCTCAGCAACAACACTGACAAGCGCGACCATCCTACGTCCCCCATCATCCTCGTCTTCGCAGACGTCCAGCTCTACGTCGACGACCACAACCACAACCACAACAACAAAAACAACATCGCGCCCGCCGCCCGCCACAGCAGCACCGCCCAGGGCACTACACAAGCGCGCGCCGTCTAACCCAGCCTCGAAGTTCCTCACCGACCCTGGTAAGCAGCAACAGCAGCCGCAGGCCCACAGGCCAGGGTCAGCATCAACACCAGCACCACCGGCGTCGCCGCCGCCGCAGAATCAGCGGCTTCAGCGGCCGGCCTTCAACACCAACCAGCAGCACTACTCGCCCGTCAAGTCGCTGGCGCCCAAGCCGCTGACCTCGACCTACCTCGCCCCACCATCCCCATCCAAGCTGCCCGCAAACATTGCTATCTCGGCCGAGACGAGCCGTCTGCAGACAGAGCTGCTGCAACTGCACCTTCTGCACCGCGAGGCCGCCCCGGCTTCGGTCCGCTGGCACGCCAGCGCCCACGCCCGCCTGGCTGACCGCTTCACCGCCGTGCGCGAAGCCGGCGACCGCGCAGACCGCGCAGAGTCTGCCGCCGCCGAGGAGCTCAACGCACGCGCCCTGCAGGCCTGGACCAGCGATGGCGATTTGGAGGAGCGTGTCCAGGCGCTGGACGCGGTCCTGTGCGGCCTCTGGGCCATGGGCGAGCCTGGTGGCCGGTACGCGCGCGTGGTGCGCCGCTTCGAGAAGTGGGTCGACACGCTGCGGACCGTCGTCGAGCGCCGCGAGGAGGGGCTCGCGGATGGCTCCGACGTCATCTTTGTCGAGGTCCTGGACCCGGCCTGGCGCGACGAGTGTGCCGCCCTGGCCCGGAGGCTCGACGCCTGGCGCAGGCAGCTCATGGACCTCGGTGGCGTTCAGGGTGAGGAGGGCAGCGAGGCAGGGGAGGGGAAGGAGAGATCGAGCCTGGCCGTAGTTCTGGGCGCGTGCCGCTCGCTGGTCCACGACATGCTTGCCGAGCTCGACACCATGGAGCAGATCGAGCGTGAGGCTCTGAGGCAGGAGAACGAATGGGTTGAGAACATGAACCGAGACGACGCCAACGATGATACCCCAAAGGCCGGTGCCATATGGAGGGTTATGTAATTTGGAGGGGTTTTTTCTTTTTTTCAGTCTTTTCTTTTTATTTATTTTCTTTTACTTCTTTTTTTGTTGCCTTTCCATCTCGTCCATTCTCGAATCCCATGAGCCTCTGCCTATTACTTCTTGCTACGCGATCTTCTTCTTTTTCTTTCTTTTATTTCTTTTTTTAGAGCTTTCTCCTTGCCGAGAGCCTGTTTGGCACAGTCGCATATATTTGTAGTTCTCACGATGCTTTTGTCGTTATTCACGATGGTATTTTCTTCTCTCTGTGCCTTTCGTCTGGCTCTATTTAGAATGATTGTAACTATTGACCCAGGTCGCCGCCGTCAATCTTTTCGGGTATCGTACAGGCTTTGCCGACATACAAAAAGAAAACAATGGGGTCACTAAAAAGAAAATCCGTTTGTTATAGAACCAATTCGACCCATGAGCTTCAGCTTGACGGCGTCGTGGCTGCCGTGCTGTTCTGCATTTCGAGGTTTCTTAGCACGTTTGCTTTTTTGATTGACCTCTTCCTTTTAACTTCCGTCATCCAACTCAAGACCTCCTTGGCTATGAGATCCCTGGCGTTTCTTTTGACACGCAACTAGTTAGCCAAGCCAAACATGGATAGAATATTATTTGCAGGAAGTTTCTTTTTTTCCTTGAAGCTTCAACCTGGGAAACACGTACTTTTTTCCAAATATGTCTTGGACGACCCCTACCCACCCGGGGACTCGGTCTTCGTCGCCCCAGTCCACCTTGCCGTTGAACAAGTTGTTTGAGTTTTCAACAGGCGTGATTTCGTACCTGGGTAAACCGTAGGTGAGGCTGCGGCACATCTTTTCAACCTTGATAACGACACTATCTTCGTTCGCGTCGTCCTGCGATCCGTTCTTGTCGGCTCTAGCCTGAGGCGTCTTGGGGGAGGCTTGTGCCATGGCGACGGCTGACGTGCAAGCGGTCGATGGGGTAGTCGCAACGCTCTTGGTGGTGAGAGGGGTTGACGGACGTGGCTGGGCCTCTTTTGCCTTCTTGAAGGTCACATTTTCACAATCGTTCGGCATCAGCTGTTTGGCCATCAGCCATTCTACGGCCTGGTGAGCGGCATATTTCTTCGCGCTGCACGCATGATTGAGGGTTAGAAGCAAACTGGCGACATGGGGGGCTCTAGAGGCAGCCTACTCCTTCTTCCTACTGAACGGAACCGCAACCGCCGGGAAAACCAAATCCCCAGCCTCGGCTATCTTGGTGAAGCAGCACCACTTTTGACCCTGCGACTCCTCGGTATAGATGATGATGGTACCGTCTGGGTGCGCATCGCGATATCCTGCGGTCCGCACGCCCTGGGGTCGGCATTGGGAAGCGTGGCGAAAAGAAGCAGATTGGGAGAAGGGTAGGGCTTACGCTGAAGCAGGCTGATCCAGTCTTTGTCTCCAAGCTCGGGCTCTGCCGGCGTCACGGGGGGGAACAGCGCCTGGAGGGCAGCATGGGTCGCTCTGTTTAGCTCGGTAACTGCGCGCAGCTGTGCCGGCGTCAATTGTGACGGATGAATCAGGTTTGAAGGCTGGGACTCCTGCAAGGCTACCAGGCTCTTGAGCGATTCGAAGTTGATTGCTCCTTTCTCACTCGCATCATGTGACGACATCAGGGCCATTGTGACTTTGGTGAGGAGTATGATTTGGGCGTTTGTGAGGGAGGGAAAAAAAAAGGCAGAGCACAGCGGGAAGGTCGAAGGGGCAGGACGCGAGGGAGTTTGTTGGGCAGCAGGCCACCAAGTATTGCCGAGAATGAGGGATGGGAGGATGCAGCCTCGTTCTTATTTGGTCGCGCGAGGGAAGGGTAGGGTAGCAAATGCTGCTGCCATAGGTATGCTTGAGCAAACAACGCGCTCGAAGCGGCACCCCGCAGCTTCGTTCACTCTGATCAGCTCAGGCGGGTGGGGGAGAGTTTTCCAGCTCGAGAGGCAGCAGCCTGGCCCGTCAAGTGATCGGATAGGCTGCAGCAACACACACTTGACCCAGAGCATCGGCCCCCAGAGGCCTGGATAGCAAACCAGGTTCGAGCAGCACCAAACCAACCGGCCGGACTTGGCGGTTGGTCGCCTGTGTCGCGAGGCTGGTCTGGCCGCGGCGGCCCAGCGGCGCTTACCAGGCCCGCGACACCGTCCAACATTCCAGGGCCTCTTCATCAACCCCCGAGATACCCGCGCGCCAATCTTTGAGCGGACGTGGTCTGTTGGCCTCACCCGATCAATCGCTGATTGTCTTGACGGCTACTTGGTCGAACTACCCTGTCGATCTGTATGATAGGCGCGCCAGCTTACCCATCCACTTATGTAAGTAACAGGCAGTCAGCATGTCGGGTCAAGACAAAACCGCTCGTTCGGACAACCAATGTTACTCGGTCATCACAACGCATTATATGTCAATCACAAAATCAGTACGCCGTAAAACAGAAAACCGCAAGGGTATCAATCGACAAAGACAACTCCAGGTTTAATGCATTCCACCACTTGGGCCACAGCTTTACGCCATTTCGAAGAACCCTCCATCGCTTTCGTCTCCGCTTTCTTCGCCGTCTGGCTGTGGCTCGGGCAGTTCCTTGGTCTTTTTCTTTTCCTTGCCCTTGCCACCTGCTGCCGCTTCATCCTTAGACTCTGACTTTGCCTTCGACTTCTTGGACTTGACCTCGCCCGTAGCCAATCTTGCTTCGGCTGGCACCCTGTTCGTCATAGCTTTGGAGTCTGACCCTGGCTCCGGGCGTCGGTTCTGCAGCCTGATGAGCGCACGCTCGCCCTCCGCCATCGCCTCCTCAACCGTTTTCCACATTGGCGGACGTTCAGCGTGTAGGGCTAGCTCCGCCGCCGGAGTGTCGCCGGTCTCCTTGGATTCCTTGGCCGAGTTCGGGTACAGGCCGACGTACTGCTCAAGGAAAGGGAAGTATATGGCGTAGTTGACGTCCACCTGTGCAATATGCAGGTCCTTTTTGAGCTTGGCTATCTCGTCCGGATCTTTGGCTCCGTCGAGCCTTTTCTGGAGCTTCTTCACTAGCCTCTGTGCCTTTTTGCGCTCTACAAGCCCGACCAGCAGCATCCAGTCAGCGCCCCGAGCGTGTGAAATGTGTCGTCCGTGATGGACGGCAGAGGTGGTTGTGCTTACCAAAGAAGCGCACCATGTGGTACTTTCCAATCATGCTACTCCTCAGCTTCTTATCCTGGGCCTCCTGGATCCGCTGCTTCAGGGCCACCAGCTCGCGCTCGAGATCAATCTGCACATTGGCAGGCATCGGCTTCTCGCCCTCGGGTTGTTGTTTCTGGAGGCGTCGCTCTATAGTGCGCGCCCGCTTCTTCATAGCACCGATTGAGGCATCCTCGGCCCCGGGGTTTTTCCTTCCTTGCCTCACTTTCTTTCTTGTAGGACCGTGCTCGCGATGGCCGCCGCTCTGGTCGTCGACTGACGAGTAGGGGCGCTTCGTTCCCATTTTGCGCTCCGCGTGAATCGATGTCGCTGAATGTCGCTTGTCGATTCTTTTGTCCAGCCGGCAGGACCGATCGGCGGATCGCTTAG
This sequence comes from Nakataea oryzae, assembly GCA_003049435.1. Taxonomy (NCBI): domain Eukaryota; kingdom Fungi; phylum Ascomycota; class Sordariomycetes; order Magnaporthales; family Magnaporthaceae; genus Nakataea; species Nakataea oryzae. Next base: position 44,410 of record PYSQ01000222.1, read on the forward strand.
GACCGGGCTCGCTGTCGAGCTCTGCTTTACAAGACAGATCAAGCGGCGCTATCGTGACGCGACGGCGATGGCGACAGCGGCCGATACTCAGGCCCAAAATTTCGTGGCAGACGCAACATACAACGAACGGCGGAGGCCCCGCCAGCTAGCAACTTTTTTCTGGGCCCCGTCCCAGGAAGCCGGGTTATCTTATCTATCACGTGACACAGGCCATCCGCGTGGTTCCCCTCGCGCGTTGATGTGATGGCGATTGCAAGTGGCACCCGCTCAACCTCCAATGCTACCAATGGTAGAACAACCCGGCCAGTCTCAAGTCAAGGGGCAGTTGCAGCATCACAGCATCGAGTTTGGAGGACAAGGCCAAAGCAAGGTGCGAACCCAATACGCAGAGTGATGATTGCCAGACCGTGATGTATGTCGCTCTTCTTCCTTTCATCATCCAAACCTTCTGGTCCTCGAGTTTATATGCTTGGCACGTGCCCAGTCCGCCTGACCATCCAATGAACCTTCCCAGTTCTTCACTTGCGCTGTTGTTTATGGAGGCGTGATGTGATGGGCCCAAGGCGCCTGCCTGCTGCGTCAACCCAACCGAGCCCCAGGGCTTCTTTCGCGTTCCGGACCATAGGCTGGCACCGAGATAGGATACACACTGCCCGCATAAACCCGGTGAATTGTCAATACCGAGGGGAGTGTAGCTCTGCCTGCCTACTGCTTGTTTCGCTGGATCTTGTGGACACGCCTGCTTCCCGCTCGCCCATCGCAAAACAGGGGCCTCCATCATGGATCGTCCCGAGCCAGGGCTGATCAAATGGTCGCCCAACGCCAAGTTTAACTCGTTCCTCCACATCAACTTGCAGCACCGCGTCGTGCAGGTGTACGAGCCCGAGGGCCATGCCAAGGACGGGAGCTTCCAGTACAAGAAGTTTTCGCAGCACGATGACTTCCCTCCTCTTACCACCTACGACTGGTCGCCGTCGATGCCAGGCCTCTTGGCCGTCGGCACCCAGGCCGGCATCGTCAACCTGCTGCGCATCGACGACAACTCCAACGCCTATCTGGAGCTCAACCTCAAGATGGCCCGGACCTGCCAGGCCGTCGCCTTCAGCACCCAGGGAATGCTCGCGGTCGGCCTCGATAGAGTCAGGAGCGACCAGTGCCTCTATGTCTGGGACGTGAACCGGCTCTCCAGCATGAACTCGGACTCGGCGACCAAGGGGTTCCCCGCGGACATAGACCCTTTTATCGAACCTGCTGTTCGCCGTGAGCCTAGCCTCTCAGTGTCGAGCGTCAAGTTCTTCGAGGACAACCCCAACACGCTGGTGGTGGGCATCAAAACTTCGGGGCTGCGCATCCATGATATACGCGGTATGTTTCGGTCTTGTGCAGCTCGTGCCGTATGAGTCTACGTGGCCAACAATTTGCGCCCAAGCTGACCGGCCACATCGTGTGTTCCCCAGCTGGCCACAACCCTGTTTCACGCTACGAGACAAAGTGCAACAACAATCTTGCCATCGACTACGCCAACCAGAACTATTTCGCCTCATCTGCCCTGGACCAGCCAGGAATCATGGTCTGGGACCGTCGAGCCACTGATCCGTTCCAGGTCTCACCATCGTACCTCAACGCCCACCAAGATGGACTCCCGTTTGGCGGTGCCTTGTGGCTTGAGAACGCTCTCGAGCTCGAGTCCAACCAGTCTTTGAGCGACAGCAAGAACTCATTTATTCGTTCCCTGCGGTACTGCCGAGACCACCGCGGTCTGCTGGCGGTGCTTTCACGGACAGGCCAGCTCAAGGTGCTCACAACCACAAAGGAGCCCGTTGAAGAGATAGTTGAGGATAGCCCAGAGCTGCTGCTTGTGAGGAGATCTCACGAGATGGACAACTACTACTCTGACCCGGCCAAGAAGACTGAACGGATCGTCTCGTTCGATTGGGTTACGATGGGCGATCCTGTCCAGCGTCCGAGACTACTCGTGTTGCGAGCGAACGGATCATTCGAGATCCTGGAAGTCCCATCTTTTGCGAGGACTTATTCATACAAGCTGTCCCCTTGGAAAGCACCTCACAGAGGACTGGAGGGTGAGTAAGGCGGAAAAGGCCGATTACACGAGACCAAGTTGGCGCAATAGGTCGATGCTGACTGGTGGCGCTGCGCTTAGCTGGAGGAAACCATCACGACATTATCAAATTCGAGCCGCAGCAGGCAACACGGATTCTTGCCCCCGTCATTTCTGAGGATGAGCTTGCCGAAATCCCGATATTTGGCGGAAAGAAGCCTGATGTTCTGGGGATTGTGCAGAAATCCCTCCAGACTCGCGTTCCATCCACAGATCTGCTGCACGATCTAGCGGCCAAGGACTCTCCTCCACTTCCAGATTCGTTCAAAACAGCTTCATCTGTTGCGGAAAAGTTGCGCATCCTGAGGCAGTACGCAAAGGACCATCTCCGACATTCTCCCCAGAAGGCCCTTTCAGGGACGGACCGCGCCACTCTGGCCATGTCCTCGCTAGCTGTCTCAGAAGGCCGTCTAGTTACCAGCCGTGAGCGGCATGAAGAGCTCCTCGCCCTCACCATGGGGACAAATGGCTTCCCAAGGGACGCCCAGATTTTCTTGAACCACGTTCCACTGCTGAGAGCAAAAGAAATGTACTTGTTTGACTACGAAAAAAATCGGAGCATTGTCGCCGACGATCCTTGGCTAAGGGATGCGTGGATTTGGGTCTCAGGTAGATATTTTCCCGTCTTTCTTGTCGACTTGCAATGCTCTGTTACTAATGCATGATTCAGGCGCCGAGGAGGCAGTCGCCGACGGCGGCATGATATCACATCCCCTCGATCTGAGTTACATGGGAGTGGCGACAGTGTGGCTCAACGACTTGGGTAGGTTGGACCCGAAATATGCCACCCTTTTTTTTTTGTTTTAGAGAGCTTGCTAACACACGGGGTTGATCATCACGCTAGGAAACAAACCCGCCACAAGATTGGCTGGTGGGAGCACAGTAATTCCCGACGCCTCGGCATGGGAGCGCTCGATCAACACCATGTGTAGGAAGCGGGGAATTTCGAGGTTCGAAGGGGTCGACACAAAGAGACCTCACCACCGAGAGCTATGCCTAGATATATGCGACTGGGGCCGGTCTGCGCCGGTAGATCTGCTCGAATTCGAGCAGATACCTGCGTCGGAGAAGACCACAACGTGGCATACCATAAGAACGGCTCATGCCCTCTTCTCGGGCGACACCAAGGGCGCCGTGGAGATACTCCGGAAAGCGAGCTCGGAATATCCGGAGCTCCTGTTTGTGTCGCTCGCCCTCCAGCTGATTGGGCGGGGGGACAGCACTATGGCCAAGGAACAGCTCGACTTTGACGAGAACGTGGCCTCGCGGACGGACCCCTACCTCAGAGCCATCTCATCGTTCATCGCAACAGGCGACTGGACTACCATCACGAACCAGAGATCGTTGCCGCTTAGGGAGCGCGCCTATGTTGCGGTCCGCCACCTGACGGACGACCAGCTGACGGCGTGGCTCCGGAAAGAGGTTGACATCGCGATCGAGCACGGCGACATTGAAGGCATCGTGCTGACTGGGATAACGGACAAAATGGTCGACATCTTGGCCAAGTATGTCGAGCGGTTTCACGACTTGCAGACAGCCATTCTCATCATGTCTATTTGCGCACCTCGCTATATCGACGACTACCGGTGCGCGGCCTGGCGCAAGTCGTATCGCGCCTATCTGCAGCGCCACCGGGCCTTCCTCCAGCGGACCAGGTTCGAGGTGGAGAGCACCAAGAAGAGCAAGCGCGACGGCCTCCCGACAATAAAGCCCCCGTTCCGACAGATTGCGCTACGGTGCATCTACTGCGATGCCGAGACGTCGCTTTCTCGGGGACCCTCGGCGGGCGGCATGCTGCACGGCCCGTCGGCCCTGTCGGCGACAACCACCGTTAGCGGAGGTGGAGTCGTCATGGGCCCGGCACCGCCTCCGCCTCCACCACCTCCACCGTCGTCGTCTGGCGTGGGCGAGCCGAACCCGCTAATGTCCAAGCTGGCGGATGCTGGTATCAGCTGCCCAACCTGCAAGCGACATCTGCCGCGATGTGTGGTGTGTCTCGAGGTCGTAGGTATGCCGCGCTCGGACCGGCCTGAACTGGCGGCGGATCCCCAGGTGCGGCTCGCGGCACGGTTTCCGACATTTTGCCTAAAGTGCGAGCACGTTTTACACCTAGACCACGCGAGGCAATGGTTCGCACGACACGCCGAGTGCCCAGTACCCGAGTGTCGGTGCAAGTGTAACTTTAGGGCAAACCCGGAGTTGAACTACAGGTGAACCATGTTTGGCATTGAAGGGCGGATCGAAGGCTCAACTGTGTGCCTGTGGCAGCTAGACAGCGTGCGCCGATAGGCATGGCGTTTCCCAGGTAGTTGTCGGTCTTGTGAGGACGGTGCGGGTCAGGTGTTGGTTCCATATGATAATAGCGTATTGGCAGCTGTGGAGGCTTGCTGCCTCCCTGTATTGAAAGGAGAGGCTTATATCTTAGCTCTCTCCGTTTCTTCATAATATACAGAGCATTGTCTAATCAGTTATCGTCATGATCATCGCCGACACGCCCATGGACAACACAAGTAGATGGACGGGTTAGGGTTAACAGGGGGCTGCTGCTGCCCGAGTCAAAATTTAGAGTGGGTCCCTGTCAATTAAAGTCGCGTCGCCCTGCCAGCCTTGGCCTCCTGGACTGACAAACGCGACCGGCGGCCTTGCTTTGCGATTTTCACATCGCCAGCACCCACAGACCGAACCACCACCTTGTCCGTCTCAGGCAATCCCGGCGGCGCGCGCAGGCATAAGAATCATCGGAGAGCGGCCGCATCTACAGCAGGCGTATCGACTGCGCACCCAGAATCAGCCATGTCGGTCTTTGAGAGCTTCGAGAATATCTACCTGGACTTGTCCAAGGAAAGCGGCAAGTGCAGGTTTGCCGAGCATGGCCTTGGTTGGAAGCCCTCGGTTGGCGATGCCTTCACCCTCGACTCGAGCAATATCGGCGGTGCGAACTGGAGCCGAGCCGCCAAGGGCTACCAGGTCAAGATTATGCTGCGCAACTCGGGACTTGTCCAGCTCGATGGGTTCCAGCAGGAGGTCAGCATGGCATTTTCCTCGAGTCGGGATACTTTGAAGAGTGGTGGAGACAAAGCGCGCAGAAGCTAACGTTTCTCTGGCGCGCGCAACAGGACTACGAGAGGCTCACCAGGGTCTTCAAGAACTGGTACAGCCTGAACCTTGAGAACAAGGAACACTCGCTCCGCGGCTGGAACTGGGGCAAGGCCGAGTTCGGCAAGGCGGAGCTCACCTTCAACGTCCAGAACCGGCCGTCGTTCGAGGTCCCGTACTCGGAGATATCCAATACGAACTTGGCTGGTCGCAACGAGATCGCCGTCGAGTTTGCGGTGAACGAGGACAGCGGCAAGGGTAAGGGCCAAAAGGCCACGGCGGGCAAGGACCAGCTCACCGAGATCAGATTCTACATCCCCGGCACCACCACCAGGAAGGAGGCCGAGGGTGAGGATGCTGCCAGCGACGCCGACGAGGAGGAGAAGAATGCTGTCACCATATTTTACGACACCCTCATCGAGAAGGCAGAGATCGGCGAGACGGCCGGCGACACGATTGCAACGTTCCTCGACGTCCTTCATCTTACCCCCAGAGGTCGGTTCGACATCGACATGTACGATGGCTCGTTCCGGCTCCGCGGAAAGACATACGACTACAAGCTGCAGTACGATGCCATCAAGAAGTTCATGGTGCTCCCTAAGCCCGACGAGATGCATTTCTTGATCTGCATTGGCCTCGACCCGCCCCTGCGCCAGGGTCAGACGCGATACCCTTTCATCGTCATGCAGTTCAAGAGAGATGAGGAGGTTACGCTCGATCTTAACCTGACGGAAGAGGAGCTCAACGTCAAGTACAAGGACAAGCTGCAAGGCCACTACGAGCAACCACTGCATCAAGTTGTTACATACATCTTCAGGGGGCTTGCAAACAAGAAGATTACCGCGCCTGCGAAGGGCTTCCAAACGTAAGTTCCACTCCCTCCACACTAAACACGGAGGCCTTCTTCATACTGGCTTCACAGTGTCTGACTGGGTATTCCTTTGATGAATATAGGCACCGCGGGCAGACGGGCATCAAGTGCTCAATCAAGGCTAGCGAGGGCTTCCTGTACTGTCTGGAGAAGGCCTTCATGTTCGTGCCGAAACCGGCGACATATATCTCTTACGAGCAGGTGGGATCGGTGACCTTCTCGCGCATTGGCGGCGCAGTGTCGGCCACGCAGACCTTCGACATCACGATCCATATGAGGACCGGGACGTCGTCGCAGTTTAGCAACATCAACCGAGAGGACCTCAAGGCGCTTGAAGCCTTCTTCCAGGCCAAGGAGCTGCGGGTTAAGAATGAGCTAGACGAGGACGCGAACCTGATGGCGGCAGCTCTACGCCAGCAGGCCATGGACTCTTCAGACGACGAGGTGGCCCCCCGGGCGGACCGCGGCTCGGCCGACGAGGACGAGGAGAGCGTGGACGAGGACTTCCAGGCCGACTCGGAGAGCGAGGTCGCCGAGGAGTTCGACTCGGACCACGAGAGCTCTGGCTCTGGCAGCGACGAGAGCGACGTGGACAACCGGGTCGGCGACGAAGGTGACGAGGACGAAGAAGACAACGAGGAGGAAGAAGAGGAGAAGCCGCCGAAGAAGAAGAAGAAGACGGCGTAGGCTTCCTTCTTTTGCGTCTCACTTTACGTCATGTCCTTGTTGGTTTGCTTGTTGTAACAAAAGGTCCCCGGCCGGGATGACAGCCATGAATTCGAGAGGCGTTAAGGGAAGAGCTTATTTGAACCACATAATAATTACATAGATATTCACGCACAAGTCGGCGATGAGATGAAGCCATGTAACTACCAACCGCGGTCGTTCAAGAAGGACAGCCTGACTGGCAGGTCCTTAATCGGTGACAGAAGGATGGAAGAGATGGATATTCCCAGTTCTAGTGCCGATGCTGCTGAAAAGCGCGCATTGGTGGCAGCTAACACGAAGCATCTTGAGGCGGGGAATACATTTCCCAAGTCGGACTCAACTGGGCCAAGAAGTGCACAGCAAAAGTAAAGTAATACAATAAACAAACACAAATTTAAAGGAAAAAGAAAGAAAAAGGCAACGGCTGCAAGAGAGATATTGGCAGCCCTTGATCGGCCACAAGACTAGATTGGTGGGGGGGAATGGGGAGATGCAGATTGGAGGGGTTCCTTCTCGACTGCATCAGAAGTGCACACGCATTTTTTTTCTTCTTTGACCGCCGAGTCGGAGACTTGGAAGACCGGGGAGCCCTGCCCCACCAGCCAGCACGGGTCAAAGTGCGGGCAGGAGCAGAACGGAACAACAAAAAATGACATCGATTTCGGCGTAGGGCATCAAGGTTGTCCCCCAAAGCTTTCCTGCCCTCGACCGTCACGCATTTTATCCGCACCTTACACGGCAATATCCAGCGCGGCCGAAATTTTTTTGTGGGCAGCCTGACAACCTCCCTTCTCCCTCGACGCCAACAACCCAAACTCTGCACTCGGCTCGCTGGGCAGCAAGCACGCCACGCGGACCAAGGGGTATAGGCTTGAGATCGGGCCATCCAGACACACTCGGACGGACTGCCGTGCGTCTTTTGTGCCGGAGCCGCACACCAGCCTGGTGCCGCCGTGCCAGCCCAACTCTCGAAACAACAAACTCCTGCCTACACACCTCGATTTTCTGCTCAGTTGCTGCCAGGCATGCATGCTCGGTAGCTTCACCAAGGCCCAACAACTATGCTGCCTGCACTGGGAAAGGGCTGCCGTTCAACCGCAGCTGACTAACGACGCCGAGAGATCTCTATCTTGGTCCATTCTTTTTTCTCTCTTCTATTCTCGCCATCCCCTTCTCCTTTTTTCCTCCTCTCTTTTTTTTTTTGCTGTACCGCTCCAGCAGCGCATAGAAAATGGAGGCGCAGGTAAGCAAGCCCAAGCCCAAGTCCAAGCTCATGCCCGCCCGAGGGGGATGTCCCGGCTGGATTTGACGGCCGCCGCCCGCCCCGCGATATGGCTCACCCACACTGCGGGGAACACCACGCCCGCCAGATTGGGGACGGCCAGCACCACCAACAGCACCAGGGCAGGCAGACCACCACCACTACCACCAGCGGGCAACCTCCTCATATGCACACTCACACCGCATAAACTCGCCAACACCTGCACAC
>PYSQ01000223.1:0-10090 GCA_003049435.1 Nakataea oryzae
GGGGAGAAGCGAGATGGCACCGGTACAAGGCGCGACAGGCCACGGCCGCCGGCCGGATCTAGCCCAGAACCCCCGCGAGAGAGACACGGGCAGACGGCGGAACAGTAGTGCCAAAGCTGGGGGGGGGACGTCACCGAGCCGAGGCCAAGGCGGACCGGACAGTGAGGTGCGGGCCGCGGGGAAGGCGCACGCTCCGGGCACGGGCGGAGGGAGAGGAGGATGAGGAGGAGGCTTGTGCGAATTTTGCGTGCACCGGCGTATGGTAGACGTACCTGTAGCGGAACGGTAAAGGGGGTGACCGAGACGCAAAAAAGAAAAAGGAAAGGAAAAAGAGAGGGAAAGGAAAGGAAAGGCTCGGGTTGCGGGCTGCTGTGATGTCTCGCGTGGTGGACGGTGGTGTCGTGGGTGGTGTCGTCCTCGATCACAAGCTTTGGGTGATTTTAATCTGGAGTTGTCTGGGGCACGCACGCACGGCTCGCTGTTGTTTTGGTTTGGTTTTTCTGCCCTTGTCGAGCCGGGCGGCGGGCGTGCTAGGAGGGAGCAGCGGAACGAGGTGAGGGGTGAAGCAGGCTGACCCGGCCGCACACAAAGTTGTAGCCCCAACACTGACCGACAAGGAGACGACAGGTGGGGCAGCGTCCCGCCTGTAGCGGTCAGGTCGAGTCGGATTCCAGAGCCATCAATTGGCAGCAGGCGGGTGGGCCGGCAGGCACCCACAGCAGCCCAGGCCGCACCAGACCGCAACTACCAGACCGGCGAGCAGCACCTAGGCAGGCACAGAGTTGACGTCAAACATGGGGTGGCACACGGATGTTGATTTGGCTCTGTGCACGCATGTACGCTGCGATGGGTTTTCCGCATCCTCCGTCGCGGGGGCACGGCTCATGCTGGCCTGGTCTGCCGGTACAGCGTCTGTGTGCCTCGCTCCGTCTGCCTCCTGCACGCCCCAGAGGTTACTGCCTAGCGCCCACCCCCAGTCTGGCATTATATAACGGGGGCGCTTGCCCTCTTGCGGCACTGTGCGAGGTTTGGCGTTGAATCAGGGGCAAAGCACAGATCCGACAAACAGGTGCTCGTTGAGGCCAAGCCATCCCATCCCTACCAGGCGCAGACGGGGCAGGCAAATCCATACCGATCGAATCAAATACCATGGTCCGGATGGGGCCGGGGCTGATTAGTACGAAGCACAAAGAAGCCAATCGAAGCGCCGCCATGGTCGGAGGGGCGCCGACGACATTGGTGCCTCTGGGCTCTGGCCTCGCTCTGTGCATGCGCCGTGCTGCTACACCGACAGTACATTGACAGCAGGCATTCTGCTTTTGCTGTCTCTTCGGGCCATCAACTTCATCCATAGGCATGTAGTCGCTTGCCCGTTGTCATCTATTGGTTGGTCTGCAATCTTTTCAGTGGGTCATTATCAACACGCCCGAGAGGTCTTGCCCTCGACATGCACTCTCGTCTAGTATTTGGGCACACCCAATACGTGGAATCCTCGGGCTACATGTCATACTGGGCTCGGTGTCCTTTGAATAGGCACTCTCGTTGTCATGAGTTATCAAATGAGAATATCAAGCAGCCATGCCAACATACCGGCTAGGTCCCGCACATGAATCTCCGACGGAAATACGCTTTGATATTCTTCGTTTTGGTCTTTTTTGTTTTTGTTTTTTTTCTACTTCCCCTCTGGCCCAGCTTTCTTTTTCCGCCCGCTTCTGCCACCAATATGTACTTGATTTTCTTTTCTCACAACCTCATACCGAGAGTTCACATCTGTACCAGTGCACCGGATCCCAAAGCCGTCCACCGGCTACATCAACAACAACACAAGTTCTATTCAATGGTAACTTTTTACATCTCATCCGCTTGTGCCTCCAGGGCTTGAATCAGATCTGGTTTCCGGGTGGTTCCGTTGTGCGCACCCGGCTTCAGACCGTTCGAGTCGTTCAGGTCCAACTCTCGGCTGAGAGACCTTTGCGGCGTCGGACGAGCCATAAGGACGGGGCTGCCAGGTCGACTCAGGACGAACTATCGGGGAGCAGTATAAGTCAGCATGTCTGCGCCATGATGTGGCTTTAAGCCTCCCACAACAGTAGCCTTGGGTCCATGGCCAAACAGGCTCGACTGGGACGAGGGGCCTTTTCTTTCCTGTCCTTGTCCCAAGAGTCCAAGACTTACGTTACTGGCCGCACTGAGAAGGGCGATCAGAGAGCTTTGGACAACGTCCTCATGCAGACCCACACCCCAAATCTTCTGGCTGCTGCCCGACGCCGTGCACTCGATATAGGTGGCTGCCTTGACGTCCCGTCCCTTGCCAACGGCATGCTCCTTGTAATCGCTGACATCGAGGTCGACGCCTACCGACTTGAGCGCGTTGGCCAAACTCGAAATGGGGCCGTTGCCCCTGCCACGCAGCTTGTACTCCTTGCCCTCCAGGGCGATGACGCCCTCGAACACCCGCATAAAGTTCTTTGTGTCCTGGGTCTTGCCCGGCGCCGGCGGTGCAGGGCTCGACGATCGATCCGGATTGATGGAGTAGTCCACAATGGCGAAGCGGGGGTTCTCGCGTAGCGAGTACGTCTTTTCGAAAAGCTCCGTGATCTCGACCGGCAGCAGCTCCCTGCCCCGCTCGTCGGCCATCTTCTGCACCACCCTGCTGAACTGCACCTGGAGCCCACGGGGCAGCTCCAGATGCAGGTGCTGCTGGATGATCCAGGCCGCTCCGCCCTTGCCGCTCTGCGAGTTGACGCGGATGACGGCGTGGTAGTCGCGCCCAATGTCCTTGGGGTCGAGAGGGAGGTACGGCACCTGCCAGTGGTCGTCGTATTGTGCTCCGTTCTGCTCCCGCAGCTGGAAGCCCTTTTTGATGGCGTCCTGGTGGGAGCCGCTGAAAGCGCAAACGACCAGAGAGCCGCCGTATGGCGCGCGGGGGTGTACGGGGATCTTGTTGCACACCTCTACGACGCCAATGACACGCTCGAGATTTGAGAAGTCGACGTTGGGATGTATTCCCTGGGTGTACAGGTTCAGGGCCAGGGTGACCAGGTCGACGTTACCGGTGCGCTCACCGTTGCCAAACAGGCAGCCCTCGACACGATCGGCACCGGCCATCTGAGCAAGCTCGGCAGCAGCCACGGCGCAGCCGCGGTCGTTGTGCGGGTGCAGAGAGACGCAGACCTTTTCCCTCTCTGATATGTTGCGGCAGAAGTACTCGATCTGATCGGCGTAGACGTTGGGAGTCGACATCTCGACAGTGGCGGGCAGGTTGAAGATGATGGGGTTCTCGGCCGTCGGCTCCCAAGCAGCCTTGACAGCCTCGCAGATCTTGACGGAAAAGTCCAGGCCTGTATCGGAGAAGGTCTCGGGGCTGAACTCGAAGGCCCACTCAGTGTCCTTCTGAGTCGGGTCGTCCTTGGTCAGAGAGCGGACCAGGCGGGCGCAGCGCGTGGCCAGTTCGATGCTCTCCTCCTCAGTGAAGCCAAAGACTATGCGGCGGAAGCATTCGCTTGTGGCCAAGTATATGTGGACGATAGCCTTCTTGGCGCCCCTAAGCGACTCGATGGTGCGCCGGATGAGGTCCTCGCGGCAGGGCGAGAGGACCTGCAACCACACGTCTTCGGGAACAGTGCCGGGAGTCTCAATCAGGCGCCTGGTAAAGTCATAGTCCGTCTGCGACGCGGACGGGAACGAAACCTCGATCTCCTTGTATCCCAGATCACACAACATCTTGAAGTAGGTCCATTTCTCGTCTCCGGACTAGCCCCAGCTGCAGCGTCAGTTCGGCTCGGCCCGGGGGCTACAGCTGCGAGGGGTGGAGAGGATTGCTGCGCACCATGGGGTCGACCAGACTCTGGTTTCCATCACGGAGGTCGGTTGACAGCCAGCGAGGGGCCTTGTCGACCGTCCTGGACGGCCATTGGCGATCCGGGAGGTGGACCTGCGGGAACGCCCGGTACTTCTTGGAAGGGTCTTTGAGCCTGCAGGGAGCCACGCGAGCAATTGCGTGAGTTCGTATCGCCTGCCCAATCCTGGGGGGCTTTGACGGGCAGGGTTGAGACGCATCACCGAGACTATTTGCGCGGGTTGACTTACATGGGCATTTTGGCGGGGTTGCGGTTGGCCTTTATTCTATCTGGGGAGGTTTTTTCCTTTTTTTTTCTTTTTCTCTCTTAACGCGTCGACGAAATTTCTCCAGCTATGACGGAATGCGGAGGGGGCGTCCAAGGGAGGGGCTCGCTCGCGCCGTCGTGGGGGTGCAAGCTAGGGGTCGCAGCAGTCGGCTCGTGGCCAGCAACAAAGCAAAACTGGGCCAATTGGCTCTCGATATTGCTCTGGCTGGTTCTCTCAGGGTTGCTGCCCAAGTCGTGCGGATACTTGGAAACAACTAAAGATCGCGATAAGGAGGTTAGTCGGGAGGACAGGGGTGCGGATGGCACATGGCAGGGCTGAACTGTTTATCTCGTCTCGACAGTCGAGGCTGGGTTCGGGCACGAGGGCGACAGCATTATCACTGGGTCGCATGACCCCCATCTGGAACGGGCCGAAGGGAAGGAGACCAGAGAATCCGAGGTTATGCGTACCTTTCCGCAGCCCTATTAGAGGTTCTCCAGATACCGAGAGGCTGGACGAGTCGGATGAGGGCAGGGCAAGATAGATGCGTGGTGGAATGTGTCGAAGACACACGGAAGTGAAGAGTAAGTAATCGATCACCAATGGTGGTGGGCCCGGGACCAGTCAGTGAAGTTGGTTGTATATAAGAGCCTGGCAAAGCCACTGAGTCACAGGTATGGGACGCCCTAGGAGCGACATTCATGACTAAAAAAATCTGTTTTTTTTTTTACCCTCTCAATTGCTTGCTGTTCGCGGATTCTACTCGCATCTATCTGTTCCTGCGGGGCTTCTCGGCCCAGTTCAGGTATTCGATTCGATACCGTCAAGCACACGCCTTGCCTCTCCCGGCGTCGGCACGCCCACACATGCAACCCCGGACAAGGACGAGAATGAGACCCAGCTCTTCTCACCATAATCCACCCAGTCTCTCCATCTCGTCAGACCTTGCTGCGTGGCCGGTGGGAAGCCCCGGCATGGATGAGACTGTGGACTCCACAAGGATATCCCGAGAACGTAGACTGCCGAAGGTAGCCGCTTTGCAAAACGGGCTTTGGTCCGGCAGGCCCTCCTTTCGGCGCCAAAGTCGTGATTCTAACCCTGACCGATGAACTGCTCGTCTCCGATATTCGGAGCCAGCCCGAGGCCGGGCATCGAGGCAGTGCCGAATGTGGTGGATACGCCTATGACTGCATCGACGCATCCCTGTCTAGGAATTGTATGCGGGGGTCTGTCTCCCAGAGCACGTGTAACTCTGCTCCTGCGTTGCCGTCAGAACAACCCATCAAGGCTGCGTCAAAAACGGCGGCGACGGCTGTTGGGGACCTGCAACCATGGGTTTATCGAGGCGTTCATCCAACGGGCCTAGGAGAGGTGTGAATATACGATAAAAGTCAAATTATCATGGTATCGTCGCATTTGAAGATGAAAAAACCCATATACCGATATAGGTTCGCATACCCAGAACGGAAAACTATATACATACGAAGAAAACAACATATTATCTAGCAGATCCAAGGCTGCCCCATTGTCTCTTACCATGAAAACGCCTCACATGAAAGGCTAATGGAAAACCCCGTATCCTGCACCGATCTGACTGCAGATCTCACATCATCAGACAGCGAGCCAGGGCCGCAGACAGAGACACACATTGCTCCGACTTGCTCCGAGACCTCCTTCTCGATCAGAGTCTGGATATTTGGACGGCCGGGGAAAAGCTTGACGCTGCTGGATGGCGACACAATCTCACGCGGGTTCCTGGGCCGCGTGATGAATAGCCTGATCTGCAGTATATCCTTGCGATTCGGGAAGTTCAGAATGGTTTGCATCCACGGGCGCACCCATTCCATTGCCTCGTACTCGCGCACAATCCAGACCAGCACAATCTTGCGGGTAGCGACTGTTCCGTTGTTGTATCCATCCAGCAAGTGCTTCAGGTAGCTGATCTGGTGAGTGATGCCGGTAGCGCCTGCGAAGAGGATAACGTGGCCGTAGCTGTCGAGAGAGTGGTGGCCGGCGTACGGGCCCTCGAAGGTTGCGCGCAGCGAGATTGCTCGCATGCCGTTCTCCGAGGCCTTGTTGTACAGCTTGCGCGTGAACCCAGTATGCGCCCCAATGACGAACGAGACCTCGGTCCGGAGGTCTTTCTTGCAGACCAGCGTGTCGCTCTTCTCCGCGACTGGGAGCGCTTCCTTGATTGGGTTGTGCTCGACCCATGCAACGGAGAAGGGGTGGTTCTCCCATGGGTTGATGGATGCGAACCGAAGATAAGCGTGGGTGCCCGGCTGAACGTCCACGTAGCGCGGAAGCTGCATGCGCACACGGCAAGCCTCGCCGGGCATAGGCTCGACAATGGCTTCTGTGTATCCATGACTCGATGCATTGCAGTACGCCGTGCGGATCGCGCGCGCAAGGCGCTCGGCCATCCACAGGACAAAGATGGCAATGACCCAGGGGAGCTGGGGCAAGCCGCCGGGAATCGACGCTGTTGCGCAGTGGACCCAAGTGCCGGCAACGGCCACGAACCCAAGGAGGATGTGAAAGTTGAGGAAGGTCTCGTAAAAGGCGTGCCGGACAGGGGAGAAAGAGATGAGTACCAGAAGCACAAAGGCAAGCGTGCCAATCGTTCCCGAGGCTATGAAGGTGTCATGCAGGATCTTTTCCTGCACACTTTCCCAACCGCCGTCGGCCACTTGCACGTATGCCCACGCGACCGTGTGGATAACAGCCTCGGTCACGACGATGCGGCCCATCCAGCGGTGGATGAGGTTGTAAGTATCGAAGCTGATCTGTAGAAGGCCGATCAGGGGGTTGTTGCGGGCGGCGAGGATGAGGAGCGGAACCATATTGACGGCAGCAAGGGTCCCGGAACGTCCCCGGACCTCGGCGGCGAACGAATACCGGTTCTCATTAGAAAAGTTGAGCACCAGCATGTAGGCGACGTTGCTGAGGATATATCCGCTCAGCAAAACAGCGTGGAGTCTTGACGGCAAGGTGCCCATGTTGACAGCCGAGGAGAGCCGGATCTCGCGGTGGTGCCGCTTGTTCCAGAGAGGTGCATAGATGAGGTGCTTCTTGAGAGCCGGCATCCAGCTCCATTGCGTTACTTTCCAGTACGTCTGCCTCTCGGCGACGGCTGACATGGCCGACACCTGGCGCAGCTTGGACCACGCGATCTCACCTATCCGGATTCCGAGCACAATTAGGCAGACGATTCCCATGCTCCACCACAGGGTGTCCTTGAAGAGCATATTGACATCTTGGCTGACGCCGTTGAGGCCTGTGCTGTAGGGCGAGATGGTCGAGTTTGCGTTCGGAGGGGTCGTACCGGTTGCGGGCGTGGGGGCTCGGGGGTGCAAAGCAGGGAGGTCTTGCGATAACGATGACGACGGCGACGAAAGTGCTGAAGACAGCAGCATCATGACCCCTAGGGCCGTGATACCGGGACTCTGTGAATACATTTTGGGTGGTCGCTGGCTTGTTTGTGTCAGGCTCTTCTTCTTCTCTTTAATCTGTTCTTTAGAACTCCGCCTGATTCTTTCTTGATCCCTTCTGGTTGCCGAGCAAATCTGTGGAACCAGGTGGCAAGCAGACCGATGGGCTGAGGAGGCCAGAAGATGCTATATTTGAGCGAGAAGCCACCGAGCCTCAGACAGTCGTCAAGCGGACAATGTCATTGTTTTGACACGCTTGATAACAATGAGAGACGGGGCAGCGAAGCCCAGACGACGGACGACCTTGTTCAGGCTATTGGCTTGTTGGGCACCGAACAAAGCGGCAGGTTCGACCAACAACCAATTTGCTAAATCGCTTTTCCACGAGAAGATTAACAATGCCGACGGTGACGAGAGGGACTTTGTGAGAGTTGGCTTGCTTCTCTGCTCGCCAATTTGTCGCGTGACAGGCAGTCCAAGGACAGAGACGAAAGGACAGAACCAAAAGAGAGCCGCAGCGAGAGAACGAGAGGCCTTGGTAGGCGGTCGAGATGTTGAGTGAACGTGCTCGAACGCTAGAGCTAGTTCGAATGAATGAGGTTGATATCGGCCACGCGGTGCGCTGTTGAGATGTTCGGGCGGTGCAGATGATAAAAAGTATGACGTGCGAGTTGCCTGCGCTCGCGAGCTAGAAACTGACGTGGAATTGGAATGAATGGAAGGGCGAGGGTGCCGTGGAATGATGCAGCGTCAGGCCAAGTCACCTCTGCACGGGAGCGAGGTGTGGAGAGAGGCTGGGCAGGTCGAAAACAAGTGACTGATGTGTTGGTTTCGGTCACGTAAGGCCTGCTCGTGGGACCAGAAGCTAGTCAGGATTAGACAGCCGTGCCCGCCTGCGAAATGACAGGTTTGAGGATCGGCAGCAAGCCACCAAAGGTCGGAATAGCCCGCCTGCGTTTCTGGGAAAGCCGAGCAGATCGGCGTGCGCTAGGCAGACCAACCTGATTTGGCGGCGGGAAGCAAGTAGGTTGTTGATGTGCCGTTTTCGCTCCGTGAAAACGAGAGAAGGGGGGACAGGAAAATATAAAAATGGAATATCGCACGGATGGATGTCAGGTGAGGAAGGAGTGATGCGAAACGAGGGCCGCGAGCGCGTACTGCTTTCCCGGTATAGAAAACTCCACTGCGCACCGACTCGACTACCCAGCCACGAATAGAGAGCAAAGAGACAGAAGAGCGTGGAACAGGTGATGGGAGAGAAAAAGAGAGAAGAGGACAAAAAAGGGGTGCCCATAGAAGCGGGTGCAAGCCGGGCTGATAGATAGAGATATACGGAACCCGAGGGGGCGGGAGTGGCTCTAGGGGGTTGGTTGGCTCGTCGTGCCACATCAGCCTTCCTTTTGCGCCCGTCACTTGCACCAAGACGAAAGGGAACCCCACTCCTTCTCTCCCTCTCTCTCCACGGGAGGGTGGCCTCTTCGGCACCTGGCTCGCCTCTTTTGGCCGGCGGCGGATGCAGGCGTCAGGCGCAAGCCTAGGGGATGCAGCCCAAGAAAGCGAGCGGCACCTGGGCCTCCAGATCGAGAGGGGACGTCGGCCTTGGATGGCACCCCCTGGGACCGCGTGCTGCTGGCGGCGGGGCGTGGCGCAGGAACGGACGCTAGTACGCGCACCGGCGGGAGCCAGCCAAAAGCCGGATTGGGCGCAAAGCCTTCTCGGACGGGCCAGTAGGACCAGACGATGGCGGGACGGCCAGGCCACCCCTTGCAATAACACGCTCGCGCTCCCCCACCCAGCGCGATGGATGGAGCCTCCCACCTCGACGCAGACTGCCGCATCGTCGTATTGGGCCCAGAGGGTTTACCATGACCAAAGAAACTGGATGACAGGACCTGGTTTGTGGATCTGCATCCGGGGAGAGGTGAGTCTTTGGCACGTCGACGGTGAAGGATGCGGATGATAGGCCACAGCCGTCCAGCCGAGGGGCAGGCTGGTCCCCTGTCAGATTTCAGGAGGCCGCGGATGTGGCCCAAGCACGCAAGCCTACTGGCCAGGTGTTTCGTTTGGGAGCCAGGATGCGGTTCTCAGGGCCAGGGGTCAGGTCGTGAGCACACGCAAGCATCCCGCCTACCCACGCACGCACCCCCGTCCCTCCACACCAGTGCAGATATCATCCGTGGCTCGCAGGCACGCACACGTAGGACGCCGAACTGGTCCTATACGCATGCGCATACGACGGAGGACTACCCATGGAGCCAAGGTGCATGCATCCTGGCTGTTAACTTGCGGCGGTCTGCATTCCAATGGCCAATCCTGAAGCACCAATACGCCCAACTGCCATCTCCATGCCGTTTTGCCGGCCCGTTGCTGGTGCTGGCCTTGGTGCTGGCGCCGTTGGTACTTTCTCTACAGTCCCCAAGGGGTAATTAATATGTGCTTTCGCATTGTTTTGGAGGATCTACGATTGCGATGTGCGGGGCGGTTAATTGAACTGAATGACCAGGAGGTTGCACCAACCCCTCCCCTCCCATGAAAAAAGAAACGAAAAAAAA
>PYSQ01000223.1:10109-47793 GCA_003049435.1 Nakataea oryzae
AAAAAAAAAAAAAAAAAAAAAAAAACCCCCCCCCCCCCCCCCCCCAATCAATCCTTTCCACTCGGTCCGGGGCCTCTAGGTAGTATTTACCTGAGTCGGTGTTATCTTGTGTGCTTGTAACCATATTGGGCTTCCCCTGATGCCAGTGGCATTCGCGACCCCACATTCTATTGCACATTCAGAACGGAAAACCTCCAGCCTCAATGTGGGATCAACGAGACCTAGGATAGCAGTTTCCGGCATTTATAAAGTGGGAAATGGCAATGCAATTATTCTGGGAACAGTATAGATTGAAATATGGGTTGTGACGGCATCATACAACACCAAGATGTGCGACTTTCGATTTGATGTTTTGTTTTTCTGCCGGGCGGTGTGAAACTGAGGGCCCCAGCTCCTCGACCTCTCCCGCGCCTTGCGAAAAGATCCTCGTCACTGGGCCGGATAATTCCGTCAGAGCCCCATCCAATGCCATATCCATGGACTGAGGAAGGGAACTCTCCTGCGCCTAGGCATATGCTTCTCGACTGCTTTGCTGAAGAGAACCTCCTTCTGAGCCAGCCATCACGCTTCTTTGAAATAAAGACACGATGGGTGCCAATTCTTCCAAGGAATCGCCCCACGTGTGGAAAGGGTGCGTTACGCAAACCGCTGGAAGCCCCCGAGGCACTGTTGCTAACACCTGCAATCCACGACGCAGGTCCCAGCCAGCGGGCATCTCCCAGGGCATTGTCGAATCGCTGCAGTCGAGCACTGAGGTGAGGCAGCGACCCCCCTATAAAACAGTGCCTCTCCCAAACCACCATGTCCCTCCGCGATCCTAACTCCAATGCGGCCTAGACGGACGCGTCCCGGGCGCAAATCACGGAGCTGCAGATCCAGGCCCGTGTCGCCGAGGAGCTGAGGAAGCTGCAGGCCGCCGAGGCCGCGGCTCTCAGGGAAGCCCAGGAGCGGCTTTCGGAGCCCTCGGACCAGGATAAACCGGACGGGCCGAGCCGCTATACCATCTCCAAGGAAGCCGCCGCTCTCCGGATACGGCTGGAGGACGAGAAGAAGAAGGTCCGGGCCTTGCCAGACAGCCTCGAGAATGCCCGGTCCGAGGTCATCCGTTGCCTGAGGGAGAATGACAGGCGGCCACTAGACTGCTGGAAGGAGGTGGCGGCGTTCAAAGAGGAGGTGCGGAAAATGGAGAAGGGCTGGGTCGAGAAGGTTGTGTCATGATGATCATGGCATTGGCCGAGGAGGCGCCTTTGGCCCCAGGCAACCTTTGAGATGTACGATACTGCTCCTTCACACGCTAACTGGTCTATGTGAGGTCGCAGAGCATGCACATGTTTATTTTTTTTATTCCTTTTTTATTTTTTTTATTTTTATATTCATGTCCATGTCGTCATTTCCAAGTCGGTATCCGACGGCTCCTTTTCCTCCAATGCTGCTCTCTGCTGCTCCCTTTGCTGCACCATCTCTGACCTTTTGCTCAAACCCTCGGCCTTCTTGCGTTCCCGTCTCGCGGCCGCATCCTCCCATGGCGGCCTGTCGGATTGCTTGCATGCCGGCTCTCTGAGCGCAGCGAGGGCCTGCCGAAACCTTTCGGTACGCTTGCGGTTCTGTGCAAAGCGTTCGTTGGCCGTGCTGACAAGCATTGCCAGGTACTCGGGCGACACAATACACTTGTTTTCTCCCCCGACTTGCATGCCTATGATAGACTCGAACCCGAGGCCCATGGATCGGATGGCAACCATGGGCGTTACTTGGCCCTGGGCCGCTGTCAGGTTTATCGCTCCGGACTCTCGGAATCCTGCCTCTAGCCCGCACCGGATGACGGACTGAGCGTGTTCAGGTGAAGCGGTTAAGATGTGAAGAATCTATTGCGAGTTAGTGTTGGTAATGCCGACGCACATGTCAGCGGCACGTGTCTCGGAGAATACACGCGTGTCGTTGTGTAGGTGGCTCTCCTGGGTACGCACCATGGGTTCGAACTTGAAATGGATGAGCCTCATCGGACCAGAGCCAGAAATGTTGCCAGCAGGCACGTGGTGTGTTGAGCGGTCCATCTGAGGATCGCCAAACAACATAGAAGCCCAAGAGCTGTTATCGCCGGCGCCGAAGGGGTCGTGGGATACGTACAGCCAGTGGCCGCCGCCGCCCTTGCCACCGACCTCTCCAGCGAGTTGCGGCTGTGCGATTTCGGGATGCTCGAGTATTGCGCCCTCTGTAGCTTGTGTGGGAGCTTTCTTTCCCTCGAGGAAGACGCTGGCCCGCCCGGCGCAAGAACTGGTTGTAACGAGGCCTGGGTGATTGTTAATCTCGGAAATCAGCTGCCGGACACCCTCATCCACGGATCCCTTGGGGGATGCATCCGTGTATGTCGAGTCGGGAACCCCTAGTTCCGCCATTGTCCTGGCTTTCCTCTCCAGGAATCTGGATGATGTGACGAGGTCTTTGTCCACCATCCTGTTTTTCTCTTTTTTATTGCTTTTTTTTCTTTCAAATTCTCCCGAGATAGATACCTATGCTCAGAAAAAACCAACAGAAGAAAAAAAACCCAAGACGCCCACTGAAGGATAGCGATCTCGAATCCACGGATATGAGGAATCTAGGGATCTGGAGGTTATTTCATAGAAAAGAAAAAAACGGGGCCATGTCAGTGGGTTTTCCACTGTTTGCAGGCACATACAGCTAAAACCGTGATTACCTGCTGTGTGACGCTGACCTATACAGGGCGTTAACTGACTGGGATCAAGTAGCCCCGCCAAACTCATGCTTATTGGAGTCGCCTGGCTGCAATCTGGATGTCCGTTACCTCAGCTGCATTATTGTTGGAGAAACCGTCGCGGCTGCGCACAACCAGACAGCGTTTCATTTTACAGGCGCAAGTACACCCCTTTGGTTTGACCATTGCTTCCGCATTATGCATTAGTCTAAAGTAATGGTATATCGTAGAAAAGAAGTGCACAATATGCCGATCTGCAGATGTGCGAATGTGTGGCGGTAGTCCTCCAGCCAGCAAAGATTTTGGGAGGCTCTGGAGGTCAGATGATGAAACAGACATAAAGAAAACCCGTTGGGAATATCGACGCCGTGCTGGGACATGATCCGTCCCCAATCATAAATCACCAATTGAGTGAAAGGGTACAGAAGAGACAGGCAGGTGATACAAGCGCGGCTGCCAAATGAAAACATGAACAAAAGCAGAAAGAGGAGAAAGAAAAACATGCCAGACAGGTGCAGACACAGCATCTATGATGGCGGTGCCGAAGTGCGGGAAGTCGGCCCTTGGAAGCCAGATGTTGTGGGATTGACATCTTGCATCTCCATTCCCTCTTTGGACTCGGCCACCATCTCGGAACGTTTCCGGGTGGCAAGTCGTTGATCCCCCTCCACGCGCTTCTCCTTGAAGCGATAATATGTTGGGGGTCTCGGCCGGCAGAGAACCACGATCCAGTTCCGGACCCAGCTGCCCTGAGTGAAGGCCCGGTACCGGTCCTTCTTCATGAACTTGTGGGAGTTGAGAAATTCTCGCGTTGTCTCCCCCCGAGCCATCAGGAAGACGTGGTACAGCATGAGGGCGGCAGGGTAGAGAAAACCGATGAAGCCGTATACGGCCAAGGCAAATGGGACTCTGAAATGATCAATGGCTTGGCCAAAGGAGACATCCTCCCTACCCATATACACCAGGATCTGGGCCAGGGATGCGCCCATGAGATAGCAGGCAAGCAGTGTGGTCGATGTGACGAAGACAAAGAAATATCGGTAGTTGCGGCGACCAACGCAGTTGTTGAGCCATACGCAGTGATGATCGGCCGTCTCTATGCAGTTGTCACATAGGCGGCAGTGGTGGGTGCGGGGTGGCCGCCAGATGTTGCAAGTCTTGCAGTACTTGGTTGGCACCTCCATCGCCGCCGTTGACGTCTCGGCCGATCGGATGAGCGTCCAGTCAGTCGTTGGCGGCCCGAGGCGCAAAGGGTCTTCATTCTCATCTGGTGGGGGGAACTGATGGAGGTTGCGCGGGAGAATCTGTACGTTGGGATGCATCCATGTCAGCAAGCGCACGGGCAGGCGGATATCTTGGTCTCCAGCAGCATTTGCAGTGTCAAGCTTACCCCAGGGTCGGACGAGGATGCATGCAAAAAGGAGGATATGGAGAGGAAAAAAATATAGGCAAACATGATGGGTATCGCTGGGTGGACGTTTTCCCAGAGCCATGGGGCACAAAAGGCGAAGAAGAGAATAGAAGGCACAACAACGAGAGATCCTGTAGCGATATTCACCGGCTGCGAGCGTGTGTTCTGCAGCCGACCGCCGAGGCAGAAGACAGTGTTGCCCTCGAAGTATTCAAAATTGCGGCCTATCGCGGCGGCGATCGTGTCGGAGCCGGACTTGGCGTTTGAGTCAGGGGGTGCGGATGGGGTGAGCTGCGGCGACGACGCGCCAGACTCGAGCTTCTCGCCGCCCTGCATACTCCTGTTTGCACCGCTCTGCGAACCATCGTTCCTGGCAGGGAGAAGGAAGCTCGACCGGAACGACCTGGGAGTCCTAACCGGCGTAGGCAGGCCGCCGCCCGGCATGTAGTTCTTTTCCACGCGAACGGTAAGACTGCGAGGATTGTCTCTTGCGTCGGTGGGCATCCCATGGAGAGGTCGTACACTCTCCGACAGACTGCCAGTCGGGTAATGGCCATATGTGGGGCTAGTATTTGCCGTGAGGCGATCGTACGGACCGGGTTCAGTAAACTCGGTCCCCCTGGATGGGGGAGGTCGAACGTCGGCATCATCAACGGCCTGGGGTTGCTCCAGGCGGGCAATCACCTGTGGGTTGGTTATGTCCGATGTCACACTGCGACGGGCCATGGCATGTGCGCCGTCGGCCACATCGTCCTCCACGCGGCTGTTGCGGGCGAGGGCCGAGGGGCGAATTGCTCCACGCTGGGCCTGTAGCTTCTGGGAGCTCATAGGCCGGAAGAAAGCGTGGGATGTCAGGGATGGAACGTGGCTCCTGCTCATGGAGCTGCCGGAGCGCCCTACAGAAGAGCCACCGATGCTGCTGGCGGCAACGCTGCCACGCTTTGCCGTCAAGGCCTGGCGCAAGGGCACACTATGGGCGCGCGAGGACGATCCGGTCTTTGCCGTCCCCGGGCGCGACGCAGCCTCCGAGGCCAGTTGGCTACGTCGGTTCCCGGGGGGTTGCAGGACCTCGTTGTCCATGCCATCGTCGGAAGCGATATCTGTCATACGCGACGATATTATACTAGGTGGCCCAGCCATCTCGAATCGAATGGGATCTGCTCGATCCCAGAAGCCGGCCGCGGCGCGTCTTGTCGTGTCGGGCAGGGCAAGTCGACGATGCGTCTCGCCCAACTGCGGTCTCGGACGGGGAGGCGCTGATTTCGGCGGTCGTGTTTCTGCGCGGCTGTTTGCTTATTCGTGTGTTTAGAGCAGATTCTCGCGCGCATAGCGCGGGATCGGGTCGAGGCGACTTCCGACAGTAACTGTCGAAAATAAGTGTCGAGGTTGACTATTGATTGCAGCAATAGGCCGAGATGAGCAGGGTGCAAGGACAGCGTGGTTGACCTGCTAGGCTGACGGTAGCGGCGAAATTGCGGCGAGCAGCCGTGCCAATCGCCAGCGAAGGGCGTTCGTTGTGCGCAGCAATTAGAGCCGATCCAGTGTCGTCGGCCACGCCAAAAAGGAGGAGGTCGGGTCGGATGGGAGTCGCAGCCCTAGGCCTAGGGGCCAGGAGGCTGGAAGCGAGGCCAAAGGCAAAGGAGTCGTCGGAATAGAAATTAAGAAACGAGTGCACCACTAGTTGGTGCGGAAAAGAGCGTGCGGAAGGGAAGAAAGGAGCGCCGAGGTCGAACAGCAGCCGGTAGAGCGTGACCTGACGTGTGTGTTTGGGTGTGAGAATTCCGACGTTCGTTGTTGGACTTGGCCGGGCCCAGTTCATTTCGCGAAGTGCGGGTGCATGAAGATCGGGTTCTTGCCAGGGGGGGGCCACCTTATTGGGCCATGGGGCTGGTGGTGGTGCTGGGTTGCTGCAGCATGCACGGCCGACCCAGCACGCATCCAGTCGAGTGCCCGCCCGCACAGAGCCTGTCCGTTTGCATCATGCGCTCGTCAATACGTGGTAGGTGCATACGGCTAAAAAGCAAGGCTGCGCCCCCACACTGCTGCTATCTGACAATCGGGGCCGCCAGATGGATCCCCGGGCAGGATTTTATTGCTTTACCGGGGCCCGAGTTCTCCTGCTGGGCCCGCGAACCACCACCGCTGGAAAGCTGCCCCAGGCAGAGAGAGCTGCAATCGTCAATCGTACGAGCAAACGCACCTTTTCGCCTCTAGCACCTCTGCACGCTCGCGAACACATCCCACTCTGGTCTCGCAGACCCAATCGACCTCTCCGCCCCCGCCTGCAATCGTAGTCGCGACTCGAAACCCGACCAATTGACCCAGTCCCCTGCTGTCGAGATGGCGTCCTTCATTGCCCGCAGGGCGTTCACCACGACCGTGCGCAGGCTCGAGGCTGCCGCAGAGCCGGAGCTGAAGAAGCAGGGAAAGAAGGACCCGGAGCTGATTGTGCGTGCAACCCTTCAGGCAGGCCGGCCGAGCGCTGGGCTTGGGAGCTTTGCTCGCGGACCTGTCTTGTGCCGTTCCGAAGGCTTGAAAGTCGACCGCTAACCGGCAGCACCGTGGGTGCATGTGCAGATCCTCGGCGGCATCATGGTGGCTGCTTTCGGCGGCGCTGGTCTCTACTTTGGTGAGATGGCGCCTCGCACCTCGTGGGGGGCACAGCCAAACAAATTTACAGAGCTAACAGCCGTGGTGGTTTCGCGTCAGGTCGGACCCCCACCAAGTCCACGTCGGAGAGCACAGTCCCTATGGCCGGTATGCCCTGGGAGACGGGCGCGGAGACGGGCAAGTACCGCTACCACCCCGGAGGAGACTCTAGCGCTGCTCCCAAGGATGCCCCCAGTGCCGTCAACGTCGTCGTTGTGCCCAACGTCAACCTTCCAAAGGTAAGTCGACTACTCAATGATAGCTCGCAGCCATCCTGCCAGCATCCCGAAGCCATGCTGACGTTTATTCTCTTTTCCCCACCACAGGAGCTGCACGACAAGTACAACAAGTGGGGCAAGGAGGGATACTAGACCAGAGCACTTTGGCAGAGCCTCACGCTGCTCGCCCAGTCTTGACCGAGAGGAACAGGAGCGGAACAGAAGGCAGGACCGGAGCTTCGGAAGTCTGTATATACATACTACCTATGGAGCGGGACCGATGCTGGGGGACCGTGAATTCATGTTGGACGGCGCAGTCTCGATCCAAGATCGGACTTAAATGTGCACTTGCATGCATTGTCAGCATGTTCTTGTTCGGGGTATGTTGTGTGGCCGAGAGGTGCATTCTTCCTGCTACCTACTCTTGCTCCCCGGGAAATATCCTGGGCAGGCTGCAGTGCTCAAGACTAAATCCCGTGCCCGTGAATGTCCCGATGTTCAGTCTGCGTCGTGTGGGGGAACGCACTGGCATGCGCAGTGGTAGGTCATGGGAATGTTGGATGGTGCGGTTAAGAAACAAGGCCTTGGTGTGCAATGTTGAAACAAATCGGTCGGATCCTTGCACCCACATGCAGACCCCCCTCCAGCCACACCACCAGCCTTGCCGGCTCCCTTCGTCTACAGCTGCTGGTACGCAAAGGATTGCCCAAAGCTGTTTGGGGATGGGCAGGTGCCCTCGTCTGATTGGCAGGCAAATACCCAGGTAATCTGTGTAGCCCATGAACGGCGAGGTGTCGGCAGACGCATGTCGGTGTTAATACCTAGCTCTTGGCTAGCTGGCCACTTGGCTACGTTGTTGGGTCGAGTTACGTTGCGTTCCTTCTTCAACGACGATCTCCGTGCTGTTGCCGCGTCCCAAATAAGGG
Organism: Nakataea oryzae; assembly: GCA_003049435.1. Taxonomy (NCBI): domain Eukaryota; kingdom Fungi; phylum Ascomycota; class Sordariomycetes; order Magnaporthales; family Magnaporthaceae; genus Nakataea; species Nakataea oryzae. The sequence goes on from PYSQ01000223.1 coordinate 18,024, forward strand.
GCGTGATGCTAGAAATCAATCCACTGAGGCTCAATCCGCTTCCCCACCTGCCAACCTAAAAACCCAAACCTCGCACACATCAATGACGTCCCTCTTAAAACTTAACGTCGACTCTCAAGCAACCGATACAGATGAGAAAATGTCCAGTTTTCTGTTTGCTTGTCATGGCAGCGCCGGCACACACCGTAAGCCTCACAGATGCAAGCCCCGACACCAGGATGGGTCTGCATCTTCCTAGGCGAAGCCTCGACGCCTCGCCATGTCGAAATGCATTGGATGTGTGATAAGGACGATGATTAAGGCTCCGTGGTCATGAAAATATCAGTATGTATTTGTTCATTCACTCGTATCTACCGCAACCTGCCGCTGGAATATGCAATGCTGTAACTATGCCATCAAACGCCGAGAATCCTGCAGGAAGGCGACGATGCGCCTGTGCTCGAGGGCATATGAACCCCTGAACTCGCTTGCAAAACAATGAAAGACAAGAGACCAAAAATACTACAAAGTTCAATCGGCGGACCCAAGCACGAACCGTCAACGCCGGCCATCACGAGAGTCCTGTTTCTCCACTTGTGCCGCTGCGTCGGCCCGCCAGTTGGGCTGGCTTTTTTTTTTTTAGATGGCCGGCTTGTGAGATGTCGCGCTTGGTCATGCCGCGTTGGCGACGGGTGTGGGAGCGACAGCGGGTGTCTCCAGGACGACGTCCTGAGAAGCCACAGCCTCGGCCTCCTGCTTTGCTGCTGCCTCGGCGAGCTTTGCCTGACGGTCGGCCTCCTCGAGGAACTGGGCGTACCTGGACTTCTTGTTGTGGATGCCACACTCGGTCTTGGCCTGGCCCTTCCACCTGCCTGCCCGCTCATCCTCGCCCTCGGACACGGGGCTCGTCGAGTGCCAGTCGCCGACCGACTTGTACCCTCTGTCGAGCAGCTCATTGTAGGGGACCCCGTTCTCATTGATGTACTGCTTGACCTGTTGGAACGACCAGGCCACGAGCGGGTTGATCTTGATGACCCCGGTCTCGTCCTCGACCTCGATGACGGGGATGCTGTTGCGCTGGCCGCCCTGCGACCGGCGGCGACCGGTCAGCACGGCGGCCACGTTGAGCTCCGAGTACGCCCGCTGCTGAGGCTCGACCTTGGCGACCCAGTCGTAACGCTCGGGATTCAGCCCATACAGCTTCTCGCTGTACTGGGCCTCGAAGTCGGCGACTGTCTCGCAGCCAGCAGGCTTGAAGGTGTGGACCTTGAGGTTGGCGTAGCGCGCGCTGACCGCCTCGACCAGCTGGTACGTCTCGGTGAAGTGGTACAGGGTGTCGAGGAAGATCAGGTCGACGGGACGCGACGCCACAGGAGCCTCCTTCTCGATCTTGGACAGCATGTCCATGGTCACTAGGCCGGTCAGGCCGAAGGCGGTTGTCTGGTACAGGTTGGGGAACAGGGTGCGGCAGAAGCGGAGGATGTCCATGGGATGCATCTTCTCCAGCTGGTCGTTGAGGTGCCTCAGGTGCAGGGGCGTGAGGGAGATCTGGGGCAGAGACGGGGTGGATGAGGTGGCCGAGCCGTATCCAGACTCGACCTCGGTGGCGTCTTCATTCTTGATGTCTATAGCCCGCAGCCGGGGCGAGGATTCCAGGGATGATGTTTGCGACATTGTGGCAGAGGGTATGGTGATACTGCTGGCCCAGGCAGGAGTCGGCTAGGGAGGGTGGCTGTCGAGGACTGGAGTGAAGAGAAGCAGGGGCTTTTTTCTCCCCTTTTAAAAGAAGTATACTGCGGCGATTCCTCCAAAGACCAGGCTAGAGGAACAGGCGGAGAGAAGGGGTATTGATGGACCACGGCTAGTGGGGATAGGGCTTGCGAGGAGATATAATGGTCACGGGCTGTTTGGGATGAAGGGAAGAAAGGATTTGGATGTTTAAGGAGAAGGGTGAGCAGCTTTGTAAGGGATATGACAGGATCGGGGCCACGGACGGACAGGGTGGAAGCCTCGGGTCCTGCGAGGGAGGCGAGCCTGGTGGGTTTGTAATGGCGATCCATCGATGATGCACTGGCGCCTGTCTAGTGGACGAGCACGCAACTGGAGCGGGCGATGCAGGCTCCAGGAGTCCAAAGCCGGAGGGCGGGACTCGCGGTCGACACCCTGGTAGGTGGAACGCTCTACAGGGCTGGAAGCAAAGCAACACACGGGCTTGGGCTGGTTGGTAATCGAGCGGTGCTCCCCCCATGGCATGAACTTACACGCTGCTTCCCCAAGTTCTTGGTCGGCTGCCCGTCCAGTCCTCACTCATCGAAGGCTACGGTGCTGCTATCGACAGCCGCCCGTCCCAGCAGCCTCCGCGATGGGACAGCCCAAGCACACATCATAGGTGACGGGATGGCACAGCCGCAGCGAGCGCTGGCGGGCTGAACTGCATGCAGCCAGGACAGCTACCCGTGCCAGGTACCCAAGGAATGAACCCAGTGAGAGGCTACCTAGGCGCTGGGGGCTACCGACAGCCTCCTGTCTCTAGGTTGCTTCAACTCTCAGGGCACGCCCAACAGCGTGTGCCAGGGTGACAGGTCAGCTGCAGTAGGGAAACGACTGCGAAAGAAAAGACGAAAAAGGAAGTTAAGAAAAAAAAAGCACGCAATGCCGAACCAAGACGAGATGGCTTCACAATAGGGGTCGTCGATCACGACATTAGCTCGCTGTTAGGAAAGACGGCATCTCATTGGCTGGGGGGTGTGGCATTGGCCCAGAGGGGCAATAAGTCGCAAAGTCCGAGTCGGCATGGCAAAGGCGGGTGCGGATGTCGGGTGGCTGTCGGTGGAGTCTTTGGTGCTTTTCTGTCTCCTGTCGCCTTGCCCAGCCTGCCGCCTTGCCGCCCTCCCTGACGCTCCCCGGTTTCATCGAGCGAAGAGAATGGATCCAGGCTGACAAAGACCAAACCGTCAGCATCCATGCCGACCTGTATTTTGGGTCTGGAACCTGGCGCCCGAGCAGACGAGTCGAGGCAGAACGGGTCAGAGGAGGACGGTCAAGCCTGGTGATGCATCTGCCGGGTCGGGTGTGCCTGGTTGGAAACAGGCAGGCCCGCCGGGCACTATCTAGGCTGTCGCGTTGTCCAAGTCCTTGTTCCAATTGCAGGTCGCGACCGAGACTCTGCTCCAGAGTCGATGCTGGCGTCTCGCGTCGCGTCTCTCTGCGGGCGTGCGGCGGATTCAGTAGATGAGACACGGCCGCACCTGTCGAAACCAGACCAGCCCCAGCCCCAGCCCAGATGCATCGATCTGGCAGGCACGACGCCATGATTGAGGCGAGTGCGATGCGATGGCCCGCAACGGGCCAAGCAGCCACCCGCATCCATGCAGACCTGAGAGTGCATGACGTGCGCTTTGGTCCCGGCGGTCCAATCGAGGCTCGCCTGACCGCTGGCGGATCCCATCTGCCCCTCGCATCCACACACTCCATCATCCCGCACATATCGGCCGTGGTGACAAAGGCGCGTTGGACGAGCCGTGTACAGGCGCAGGCACAGGCACAGGTTCAGGCACAGGCTCAGGTCCAGATACAGGCCCAGACACAGGCATCCGAGTACGCATTTTCAGGTGCGCTGGTCTGCCTACCAGGGGCCTTCCTCGCCGTCACACGGTCAGCGAGCGCCGCCGCCGCCGCCGAGACCCCTGAACGCGACGCCCGGGCGCGCATCTCTCGCAGCTTCGCGGTCCAGCCCTGATCAGGCCTGCCGCCGCCGCCCGCTACCATGGACGAGGTTGCTACCGCCACCGCCACCGCCGCGCCCCGCGCCGGGCCGGCGCGTCCCCAGCTGTCGCCCAGCATGCGAAGCAGCTCGTACCTGAGCGAGCACCAGCAGTACAGGCCTCCGGGGAAGCCCGAGAACCACTACGGCATCGATACGGTCGTCGAGGACCTGGGTGGCCGTTCCCCGCCAAAGTCGTCGCTGCCCTCGCGCCCCAGGCCCGTGTCTGTCTCGCCTCCGGCCTCGTTCAACGGCGTCCCGTCGCCCACCCACCCACCGCGCGTCGTTGAGAGCGGCCTCAACCACGAGCTGTCACACCCCAACTGCACTCCCCGAAAAGGCTTCTCTGCGAGTCGCCTCGTGGCAACTCTCATCTACCGGTCTCCTGCCTCGCGCTCCCACGGCCATCACGCTGCTGCGCCCCTCTCGGCCGTCCCGGCTATCCCCGAGGAGCCGTCCGAGATCCCGCCCAACATGGCGCCCACTACAGACCCGGCCGCGTTCCCGCTCGAGCCTCCCACGGCTGACGAGACCCTGGACCGCTTCTACGGCTCGTACGTGTCGCCGCTCTGCGTGGCTGCCTTCTTGCACCTCATGTCGACTTTCCCGTTGCCACAGGGCGCGACCGATTTCACCAGCGCCCACCGCTGCCTCGACAGCCAGGAGCACCCGCGCATCGTCGAGCTGACCCTCAACCCAGCGCCCTCGCCCAGCTACCTTGGCATCGGCGACCTGCGCAAGCACGAGCTGATCAACCGCTTCGAGCGCGAATGGAACGTCGACGTTGTGCTGCAGATGGACTCGGTTTGGCGCCGCCACCCCCGCCTCGTCGTCTTCGACATGGACAGCACCCTCATCACCCAAGAGGTCATCGATCTGCTCGCCGCAACCATCAAGGACCCGCCTGACCTGGCTGCCCGCGTCGCAGACATCACCCACCGCGCCATGCTGGGCGAGCTCGAGTTCGACGCTGCCTTTCGCGAGCGCGTTGCTCTGCTGCGCGGCCTTCCCGCCACCCTCTTTGACGACCTGCGCCCGGTCCTCGATGTCACTCCGGGCGTCCCGGCCCTGATCCGCGCCCTCAAGCGCCTCGGCGTCCGCACAGCTGTCCTGAGCGGCGGCTTCCTCCCGCTGACCTCGTGGCTCGCCCGCCACCTCGGCATCGATCACGCTCACGCCAACGAGGTATTTGTCGACGACGCTGACAAGCTCACCGGCGAGGTCAAGGGGCTCATAGTTGGCAAGGAGCGCAAGCGTGATCTGCTCCTCGAGATCGCGCGCAGCGAAGATATTGCCCCTGAGCAGGTCGTGGCCGTCGGCGACGGAGCCAACGACCTATTGATGATGGAGTCGGCCGGGCTCGGCGTCGCCTGGAATGCCAAGCCGCGTGTTCAGATGGAGGCAGACGCCAGGCTCAACGGTCAGAGCCTGCTGGATCTGCTCTACCTTTTTGGCTTCACGAGCGAGGAGATTGCGTTATTATCCTAATACACAGTGTAAGCCCAGGCGTTTAACGGCATTGTACAAGGGATGTCTCTACGTTGAGTGAGCCTGGCGGGAGACGAGAATAACACCCAATACGTGTCCAATACGCGTCCACCAGGCGCACAATACTCAAGCTGGATGGCAAGTAAATCGATATAAAACATAGGCTAGCTCTAGGTATCTATACAATTCCCAACATGGGGAGTTGGAAACGAAAGATTGGTTCTGCTTGCTGCGAGATTCAAAAGCCTTTATAGGCTTCACAACTGTATCCGGCCAGACTCGAAAAAAAGAAGAAAAAATACAAGAAAGTCCTGTGACCTCCAAGCCCATTTGCGACAGGAATGAAAACGAGAAGAAAAAGAAAAAGAAAAAAAAAACAAGACGCCAAAGACGAAACCCGATAGAGGAAAGATAGATGCAGACAGGGAAACTTGAAAGTCGGTATTGCACTACCCAAAAAATGTCCGTCTGCTTCGAGGCATCCATCCGTCCATCCATCCATCATTCATAGTCAAGCCGCCCCATCAAGTCTCCCATTAGAAAGTCAAGGCGCGTCCGGCGCTACCCTGGAGTCGCCGGCACCAGAATCACCGTCCACAATCGCTGTCGCCTTGTCAGTTGCGGACTTGTCCGCTTCAGAGCTAACCTTTACGGCGGGCGCCGTCTCCTCCGTTGTAACAACGTTGGACGTCTCTGTTTTGGTGCTAACCGCGGCACGGTTTAGTTCCTCTTGCCGGTCCAACTCAGCCTCGAGCCCAGAAAGAAGGTCTGGCCCCTCGTCATCGTCCTCAATCACTTTGGTAGGTTCAAGAGGTGGGGACCGTGGGGGCTCCGCGGTTACGTTGGGGAGAACTGGGGGCGTTTCAACTGTAGGGGAGGCTTCCTTGATGATTGCCTCGGCCTCTTCGCTCGGCCGACTTGCCTCGGGGATTTCGAGGGCCGTAGATGATGATTCCTTGACTTCCTGGGCAGTCTCTGGAGATGTAACTTCTGCTGCCTTCTCGCTCGGTGCCTGCACAACATCCCCGGCCTCCTGCATAGTCGCCCCAGCTGGCTCGTCTGACAGAACAGGCATCTCTAGTTTGGCTGGGCTTCCACCCGCTGGTACGATGGGAGCCTGGGCTTCTGGTGAGCCATTTTTGGATGCGGATTCCTCGCCCACCGAGGCTGCTGGTGCAGATTCGCCTTGTGTGGGCAGTATTGAAGGCGGAGTGGAGGACGTGTCTTTCGCCGTTGAGACCGGCGCGTCTGCCATATCCGATCCCGAAGGCTGGCCGTCCTTTGAAGGACTCGGGGCAGGTGCTGCTGACGAGTCAGGGGCATCTCCCATAAGCAAATCAACCTCCATCGCCGTAGAATCGGTCGCCTCGACGGATTCATCTTCTGCGGAGACTGCAGGGGCCTGCCTTGGCCCGGGATCAGCGTCAACGACGACCGGCGTGGCCGACCCTGGCTCCAAGGGTTGCTTTTCCTCCGAGGCTGCTAGAGCTTCTTCTGGTGCCGCTGACGACTCAGGAATGACGGGCACCACGCTGGTCGCGGCAGGTGACTGAGCGGGAGATGGGCCAGAGGGTGATGCCATGGCCACCTTCTTTAGGGGGCTCCCTTCCATGTGTGGTGTGGTATGTGTAAGCTCCGTATTGAGGTGGCTCGGGCACGGGCGTTTGTGAGGTTCCAGATCCTCGGTCGAAGCGATCGTGGGCGTCGCATTGTCTCCCTGCGATGGCACAGGCGGGGTGTCATCATGCCCAGCCATCGGTTCGTCTTGAATCTGCATGGATGTGTCCTGGCTCCGGTCGGCGACGTCACTCCCGAGGTCCATGTCTACATCCCCGTTGCCTTCATCGCCATCGTCTCCGTCTTCGCCATCCTCACCATCTTCGTCGTCCGAAGGTGGGATCGACTGGTCCATTGCCTCGCTGTCACGCTGGAGCGAGTCTTCGGGCATCGCCCCTGGCTGTGATGGCTGTGACATTGTGCATCAGTAACGGGCAAACGGGGGCAATAAAAAGCGAAGCAAAAAAAAGCAGCGATGTATGTGCGCGCATTGTAATCTCCTGGTCGTCATCTTACCTCTTTACTCGGCTGGCCGTCTTCAGGAGCGGCAGGAACGTTTTCGGCACCTGGTTCGCCGGGCTGGGGCCTCGTGCTGGCGGGAAGCGGCAGCCTGCCCTTCTTACGTCCGCGGCCGGGACCCTTGGGCTTCCTCCGCGGTGGTGGGGGCTTCCTACGAGCCGGAGTGACCTGCTGGGTCGGAATATCGGTAGGAGCGACAGAGGCGGGGATGACGCTGGTTGAGACGATCTCGCCGTCGACTGGCTGGCCTTCGCTGAGGGTGACTGTCTGCTCATACGGGTTCCCGGCGGCATCCACGCGACGGATGGTGGCGCGGGTGATCATAGGGCCGGTAGACTGCAGCACCTCGGCCTTGGGCTTGAGCGTGATGGTTTCTTTGCGCCGCTTGGCCAGATGCGACACGGCGGGGCCTTCGGCCGTCCGGGTCACCTGCTTCCACACCCTGACCGTATATCCCTTGTCGGCGACGTCCTCCTTCTTGTCTCCCTTTTCCAGCGCGGGGTCAGGGTCGGCGTCGTCGTCGTCGGCGGGGGCCGGGCGCTTGTACAGGCGACCGGAGCGAGCCGCACGCAACAGCTCCTGGCTGTGTGGCGGAAGCAGTTGCGCGTCCTTGGGCATACCGTAGGGTAGCTCGACGGCCCAGATGTCATTCCGCTGGTGTGCCTCGACCTGCGGTGGGGGTGTAACGTTCACCCATTCTTGCCTCCATTGGCGTACGGGCAGGCCTGTGACGAGAAGGCCAAGTCGTGGCCGTCAGCTTCACAAAGCGACGTCGGTCGGTCGGGGCGGGACGAGATAGGCGCGCCGAAGTGCGTAGTACCTTCAAAATCATCGTGCTCTGGATAGGCTCCGCGGTTGCCACGGCGGGTCTGGGCATTGGTGCGATACTGGACAGCGTAAGAAAGGGCATCATCGCCTTGTTAGCATTTTGCGCAATCCACCGCACACGAGTCTCGTCAGCGCGCGCGTTCTGGGGGTGTGCAGGCGCACGAGGGGGGCAGGCTTCTTACGCCCGGAGCCATCGTGAAGGATGCCTGCTTATCGCCGGCAGGTCACAGGCAATTCGCAACGAGGCTTGGACAGGAGCAGTCTTGAGAACTATCGGGGAATTGTGCTTGTAAGTGATTTTGCGGCTTGCAAGCCTCGATTGGCGCCTTCAGAAGCCAATTCACCCATGGCGAGCGAGACTACTGGAAGCAAGGCGCATGTCCAACGCGGCGCGTTGTGAGCGGCCCTGCCTGGGACGTGCGTACCCATCCCCACTATAACCTTCTATGTGATTCGTGATTTACGTGTGTGTGAGTGGGGCAACTGCATTGCGAGTTTGGTCGAGTCGACAGCCCCAAAAACTCATAAAAAGAAGAAGAAAAAAGAAGAAAAACCTCCGTCCAGCCGGTCCAAGTGTCGGCAAGCAGCCACGAGAGAATATAAAACAGTCAGACAGTCTCTGGTTTAAATATCCAGTGCACGGCAGCGGGTAGACTTCTTCGGATAGATTGCCTGGCCTACTTGGACATGTTTGCAGGCAAGTCGACCTCGCCCGCGTCCCACCACGACTGCGTCTCAGCGTCCGCTCTCTTGTCTCCCATAAAGATGCATGCCCAGGTACTTATGTTCAGGGGCCCTCTCATCGTATGTCCGCTCATTGCGGGCGGCTCGGTGTCTCAGTCGACTAACCATGCAAAACGGATGACAAGCAGTTACGCCTCGGGAACATGATGACTCTAGTGTCCAACCTCACTTCTGGGATATGGTAACTGCATCAAAGTCGACCTTAGATAACGGGTGTAGGCATACCAGCAAGTCCTCTGGACCACGAGGAGAAGGAATCAGAGTCCCGCCTTGACGGCCTCCTCAGACCACACGGTCTCCAGTTGAGAGGCAGTCGTTCGGGTCACTTATCCCGTTGCGTTCAGTCAATGCTGGTCCATGAACGAGCATGTGTCAGTGATTATTGAACCGGACTCTGCGTCTCCCAGCTCTTGCTTACCCGGCGGTCTTCTCGCGAACTGTTTCGCCCTTGTTACCGGACTCCTTTCCCTGCAAACGCGCCGTGTTGCTGTTAGCATCGACAAAAGAACGAGCGCTGACTGCGTGGGCGAATACCTACCGAGATGCCAGTTTCTACTACGAGCCTGTCAAGTTGGTAGAACTGTCCAAGGACGGTTTGCCGCTGCAGAATGTTAGCATCAAAATGGACCTCAAACAACCCTGGCAGCATCCGGAGCGGCGCCCTGACTACCCACCTTCATCACCTGAAGCTCCCGCAGTCCCTCCTGGACAAGTTCCTGGATGCGCCGAGGGTCGCTGACCCCCTGGCTCTCACGGAATGCATCTCTTGTTCGTCTCTTGGCATATTCTCTGAAGTTGTATGCCGCGAACTGGTTGCTCTGCTTTAGCAGCTGCCGAAACTGCCCAACATGCATGCCTGCTGTGTTAGAATCTGCAGGATTTTCTAAGGGGTTTTTTTTCTTCTTATGCCTTCTTTATTTTTCGGTATATTCTTTTATTCTTTTTTCTTTCCGTGGCAATTTTTTTTGCCGGGGCTTTCTGAACCTACCAGAGACCTGACCTGCTGGGCCGACTCGCCCTTCAGCGCTGATATTCCCGACATGTTTGTCGTTGGTGATTGAACAGACCCGACAAAGCCAGGGCGACGTGGGTGAGAGGCACGGTTCCGACATGGAGAGCAAAGGCAGAGAGAGAGAGATTTGCCATGGGTTGCGCTATGGACGTCACCCATCTAGTTCTGCCAGCCCCGACCGCCCGCAGCGAGTGCTCTTGCGCTCCACTCAGAGCCCGTGTCCAGTTCACTGTCAACTTGTTCCGAGATAGGGCCGGTCGCGCTCTCAACCTTTGCCTAGTTCTGCATTATTCATCGCTTTGCCACTTGGATTCGCAACAATTTCATCATGGAATTTTAAAGCGATGGGCATATGTGGCCAGGAACAGCAGGAAATCTTTCATGTTCATTGACTCACTCCACCGGTATTATTGCGAGAGATGTCCGTTTCTCCAGGTCCAGCATTGCATCGTGCAGATCCGTTAAATGGATCCCATTGCTCCCATGATTCCTACTCTCGCCATCGTTGCCTGGAGGGCCGTTACTGTGCTCCAATCCACCGTTGGCCTTCTCCCCTTGCCGCCGATGGACGCTTTCCGTATGTGGTTGCAGGTTAGCTTCGGCACACTGCTTGGAGCAGTACGGGGTCAGGGTCTTGAGTGATCTCAGGCACTCGCTGCAGAACACCAGCGAACCATCGCAGTCCATAGCTCCATCTTCAACCCTCAGCTGTACGCAGTCATCTGCAGCAGTGCAAACATGGGCATCGCTCAAATGAGAGTCCTAAGCTCGCAACTCGATATTAGCATCAGCCAGGAGCGACAAGCAGAAAGAAGATATATCGGAACATGTATATGAGGGTGCCTACAAATGCATCGTGGTAGCAAGCACTGGAGCAATAGACGGTGAGTTTCTGCCGCTCGTCCAGGTCCGCTTGCAGTTGGCAGAGCGGGCAGGAGATAAAGGACTTGCTATCAGCGGCACTGTGACAGGTCGCGCATGGAGGAACTTCGAGTGAAGGGGTTGGCGTCTGAGGTGGGCCGATCGCGTGCCGATGTTTCGTTTTCTTGTTCTTCTGGATCTCGTGCGCGGTCTGCGCCCGCCTGAGTTCGTCCAGTCTCCGCCGATGCCTCTCCTTCACATCCTTGGCCGCCTTACTGGCCAGGGACCGCTCTAGCCTGTGCTCCATGATGACATCAAGGGAGCTGCCTTTGCGGAGTCTTTCCAGCTCCGCCTCGCTGCCCGTCGCAAAGATGTTTTTGTAATCGGAAAAGAAGATTTGATGTATGACTTGAAGGGTCTCATCTGGCGAAAGAGCCTCTGCGTCCGTCAACTGTGCTAGGGAATGGTCGACATCTTCCGAGGGGGCAGGAACGTGGCCGAGAGAGTTCCGGATTTCGCCTAGAACAGCGCCGAGCACAGAGCTACCGCTCTCCATCTTGGGCAGCAGATGCATCTGGCCAGAGTCCCGAAGGAGATGCTTTATGACCTGCGATTCCTTGACTGTCTGAACAATGCGCGCGTGTCTGCCTTTGGTGGCACGCTCCTCGATCTCACGTAGCGCCGACCTGCGCTCTCGTGCCTGGGCAAACAGCTCGGCTACGTCTTTGGGGAAGCTGGCTTGTCCGGCAAAGCATTCGGCATCCGGCGAGGAGCTGTACCGGCTGTGCATCCGCTGGAGAACCTTTGCATAGCACTCCGGACACTCGATGACGTGCCTGTGGCCGTGGTTTTGACTGCAGCTTTCCTTTATGGCGTCCACATCACTGGCACACAAAGCCTTCTGCCGTCTGGCCCTGGCCAGGTAGTCCCAGATCTCAGGCATCTGCGGCCAAATGCGATGCGCCCAATGTTGCGATTGGAGACGTGAGACGTGAGACGGGGGAGGGAGGGTCTGGTTGGGCTCGGTGAAGTCGGGAATCGATATTGCTCGAATTCGGTACGACGGATTGCTGGCCGGCGAATCTGTGTCCGCCTTAAAAAGGCCAATTGTACCTGAAGAAGCGTCGTAGGCGCGCTTGGAGGCGAGATAGCCCGTGGTGCGTTGGAAATGCTTCTCGGGCGCGCGCTTGGTTGCACGGGATGGGGATGCCTGTATGCTTTGGGTGGGTGATATTTGGTGGACTCCCGGTGGAACCGCCCCCACTTATTGGTTCATGCAGGACAAAGTCCAACCCGACGCGACTTGAGCTCACTCAATATCAACTGCCTTGGTGGTTCCCCTTACCTACATACCTCGCCAACGGCCCCTACCTGTTCCTCGAGACACGTGAGCCCCAGATATCCCATCAGGCACATATACCACGGAACCTACAGCTTTACAAGACACGCCCGCGGGGTCGGAAGATGGTATGTACATGAATATCACTCTGACCCGGCCCCGTTCATGTGGGCATTGCAGCTGACATCGTCGTTAGGCGGATAAACTGCGATCACAGCAGGAGCTGGAACGCCTCCAGGCCAAATATATTGGCACGGGACATCCGGACACCACGAGCTGGGAATGGAAAACCAACATCCACCGCGACACTTATTCAAGCATCGCCGGCCACCCCCCTCTTGCTGCATATATGGCGCTCGCTCAAAATGAGCCTGTGGCCAAGGTCCGTGCCGAGATGATCCGGGTAAGTCGATATGGCTGACTAGTCTGCCCATGCTACGGCATTTAAACAGGCTTGATCATAGTGTACTGACGTTGTGAAATACAGAAAATGATACAGCCCTGTGGCCCGCCACCTGCTCGGGAAGGCGAGGACTCGGTGGTGCAGCAATGAAGGGTTCCCTGACTACCGAACCACTGACGTGTGAACCCGTGTCGGGCAGCCAGACTGCCGCCTGGGCGCAGGGGCGCGGGAGTATTGGGCGGTACAGTGTCAACGCTCGCTTGCCTCAGTCGCGCCGACCTGAGCATAGTTTGCGGGCTGGTGGACGCTAACTGGGACGCCGAGTCCTGATCCATTGGAATCTCGCCGATAATGGGTATCTCTGGTGCTATGTGGTGACCGCACACCACTGGCCATTCAGGTGGTCGACGCTAGCGAAGTAGGTGGTGTGGATGAGAAATGGGCGTCTCTCAGTGCAGCCCAAACCCGCGTTGCCTATATTCCAGCAATTCATGTTGTCAACGCTCATCATCCTCCTCTTCATCATCGTCTTGTCCAGTTGCGGTTCTGTCTCGGTCTCGATGCCTCTCCGCAGTCGCCGCACCATCGCGATGCGGCGGCTTCCTCTCCTCGATCTGAAGGCTCGCCTGTAGCTTCCTCTCAAGCTCATCATTCGCAGCTGCCCCATAAACCTCTCTCGCTATGCCGGCAATAGCCTCGTGAGGAACCTCTTGTTTTCCGCGTGGACCAACATGCCATGTGATGGCATCCTCGTCGCTCTGTGGGTTTCTCTCCACTGTCTTGACTATGTAGCCCTGCCTGATGAGCCTCTGCAACATCACCTCGGTCTTTTCGAGCGGCGTGTTGACGTTTGCATTCATCCGCTGGAGATATCGTTTGAGTTTGTGGTCACTCAGTTCGCCGCCGTTCAGGGTGATGATGGTTATTATCAGCGAATAGAGCCCGACGTGGATCGCCTCGGCATCGGAACTCTGGATCTTGGACGGCGGTATGATGACTGCAGATCTATAGGCCTCTGGGAGCAGGGTAACGAGAATGTACGCGTTGGAGCTTACCGCCCCTTTAGTCTGCGACTTGGCCGCTGTTGAGTCGCATTAGCAAACGTGGTGTGCGTGATGATCTGTGCAGGGAGAGAAGCGAGAACATACCTCTCCTCTGCTCCTCCACTGATAGGGTGGATTTGTCTCGGACAGGCAGCTCAACCATTTGCATGCCGAACACCACCTGGAGCTGCCTCTGGGCTCCCTCAAAGACTTTTCTGAATAACCTGCCATGTGGTCCTAGCACTATAAGGAGGAAAAATACAGAGCGGCATCAGTGACTGCTTGCTTTCAGCGCTGCTGATATACGACCAGGTGGGTGCGGGCGGACACAAAGTCCAGATTTCCTCACCCTTATCCCGAATACCATCTCTCCGAATGGGGGTCCTCGAGTACTCGCAAGCAAGCGCGTATCTCACAAGCTTCTTGACCAGCTGGGTCTCGGTCGATTCATCGCGCTCGCCGCCGCCGTCATTCATGCTCTCGTCCTCATCACCGTCGCTGTCACCATCCTCGCCACGCCTTTGTCGCTGTCTTGGACGCTGTGCGTGTGCATCGTCGTCTTCTTCGGCCTTGTACATGGTTCAGGACTGTGGAAATGAATGGAAGGGGATTTTCCATGCGCCACCTGGACCGGACCTACATGTCGAGGGCGCCTCTGAAGTATAGGCATCGCGATTGTCTTTGCTGCGAAACCCGCTCGTGCCGCCTTGCCGCCCACCGGGCCAGAATTGGGGATAAGTACCGATGCACGCCCGGCGGCTGCCCTGATAATCTGCGAAGCTGGATCGGGATGTAGGCCGTTGTGTCGCGGTCTCTTTGAAGTTCTGAGGAAGGCCGTGGGATCACTGATGCTGCAGCTAGGGTCCCGACGCGTCTGGTCGCGGGGTGGTGGCATGGGAGGGAGACGTGAAGTGGGGAAATTCAATTGGTGGGCCACCGGCATGCAGGACGGTTTGCAGGTCGGGTTTTAGCATGCGATTCAACCCATGGTTCCACCCACCTGCAGGAATCAGGAGGGAGTGCCTGACTTACAGGTGGGTAGGTGGGCTGCTGGAGTGGAAGAAAAAAAATCATCATGGATGTGATCTGGAAGCACCCATCACAACGGCGCGGCTCGACACTCGTGCCTTTCCAGACCGGCTTCTTCGGGTGCCCGTATCTGGAGACCTGTCGGCCGACTCAGCTGGCCCTGATCATTGTTGAGCATCCTGGCGAGAAGACCCGACGACCTGGAACCCAGGCAAAGCCGCACGGCTTGCGCAGCGCAGGGCCGGTGACGACACCCCCTCTATCCCGACTCGGACCCCAGCGCCCTTCTTGGCCTTGATGATCCAAAGCAGGACTGCTGCGGGTGGCTTCGTCTGCCTGAGATGCAGATTACAACCTCTCCCCGCAAAGGCCCAATGGCGTCCGGTGGCAGCATATTGCGCCCAGCTAAGGGCCAGCAGTACTGCCGCAGACGAGCGCCCTGAAGATGGTGCCCCCGAGCGAGGCACCAGTGCAGACGAGACCTCCACAACCGACGGGCTCCAGGCACGACCGAGGGTGGGCAGGCCATATTCCAAGGTCTATCACAACAGAGGCACCCGCATCAAACCCGTAGTTAAGGGGTTGGCGTTTGACGTTCTGGGCCAGCGAGGCGAGGCGCTTGTGATGAAAGATCTGGGCAAGGGCGCAGATCGAAGCCTCCCGGTCCTCAAGCCGGCAGATCCCGATCCGGAGGCCGCGACCGACCTCGAAGGCAACCAGGAAGACATCTGGGGCTTCTTGCAGGAACCAGCGGGCGCCGCGACCGAGGCTGAGGTCCAGGCCCACCTGGACGAGTTGCGCCCCGAGTCTCGAATCATTACCCAGAGGGACTTCGACGCCCTCGCAGACATGATCAAGGGTGGCTTCACCATCGCGCAACTGGTCCGCTACATCGGCACCAACCGCACAGATGGTGTCGCCCCAGAGTCCCAAGGCACCCCCCATGTGGATCCGGACGCCCCCTGGATACTGACGCAAAATCCGTGGGTGCCTCAAGACCCGACGGCGCAGCAACGGGCCATCACCCCCAAGCAGGCCCTCGTCGGGCAGTTGATGCGTCGATGCTGGGGCATCTCGATCCAGGAGCAGATGGATGGCCCCGGCTATCTCGACGTCCACCTACGCGACCCTGAATTCTCGCTTCTGCTGGTTGGCAACAGGAGGTGGCTTCGGGTCTTGGCCCGTGTTTACCTGCGCAAGGTTGGCGGGCGCATCGAGATCCGACGGTCAGGCCGCCTGCTAAGGATATGTGGCCTCAAGGCCGTCGCCGAAACCCTCCTTGCCGACACAAATCAAATCCTCCGCACCGTGGTCACAGAAACCCTGGACCTGGGCCCCCTCACCAAGAGAACCATCCCTCGCGAGTCTCTCGAGCGCCTCGGCCAGGTAACCGGCTCATATATACACCAACACGACGCTGCCACCAAGCTATCGGTATCCTGGATAAACAGGCCTCAGTCAAACCAAGGATCACCATTCGAGACAACTCGAGACGTTGTCTTCCGTAACTTGGTGGATGCATACGGAAGGGACGCTCCTTCATTGTCCCCGCCATCGGCCGTCGTCCCGCACCTCCAACCCGAGTTCGAGACTGGCAGGCTCGTCCTACAAAGCGGCCTTGATGAGCATACACTGCCTTGGCATGTCCCCACTGGGTCTTGGGCTCGGTTCGTCCGGCCGATCCCGTCGGCGACGGCAAAATTGACTGATGAACCTCTGCCACCGGATCCTCTGCCATCCGACCTGGTTTCGTGGCTGATCCGTCCCAAGACCCCCGGGTCCCAGCCCTCGTCTCCGCAATCGTTGTTGGAATCTGGCACGGATTTATTTGGCCTTTCCAGCGCTGGCCCCTGGGCCCTGGCAAAAACCTCTACCCATGCCGTCTTTGGCCATCTCCTTCACCGGACCGAAGAGAGCAATGCAGTCTCGCAGCCGTGCACAGCAATCGCTTTGCACGATTGTTCTCCTCGCCTTCTTTCCACGCCTGCGCCTCCTCTTTTCGGCCAGGCCTTCTCCAAGGATGCGGCAGCCAGCTCCCTCAATACCCAGCTCGTGGTTCGGCTGGTCCCAAAGCCTGACGCCAGCGCTGCTGTGCACGCGCCGGCCCTAGAGCTGCGCGTCCGAATGAACAACAACATGGTTGCCGATATAAAGTCGCTCCGTGCACTGCACCACACACACAGTTTCGACCTCCTTCTACCAGACCGCCCGGTCGACGCACGAATCACCCAGAGACACATCTCGGAACTGCTGCGTCAAAGATCGAACCCCTTGCTGGAGCAGCACCCCTTCATGCAACCACTTGTTGATTTCCTAGGACGGTCGGAGATCTCGCCCATGGAGAATATCTTCAGAACTCCGGCTCTGGTCAAGGGCATGACCGTTCCAGTCCGTGCCGGCCATGCCGCCGCTTGCCAAAACACTGACGAGTCGGGGCTGCTGACGATTGACTACCTGTTTGCAGGCCTTGAGCTGCGGCATAATGCTGTCTTGTATCTCTACAGTCGAAGTCTCGCCTACGTGACCAGGGTGGACGCATCTGGTACGCAGAGAGTCGAGCTCTCCATGCAAGCATCATCGTGGAGGGAGCCGGATCCATTTATCCCTGGTTCCCAAGATAAGGCCGAGGAATTTGTGGCCGATGTGCTCAGGGTAGCCCGAGGCGACCGAGTCCAGTGGTTTTTGTAAAAAGCACGTTTCTTCCACCCATCTTCCTGTTAGATATTTACTGCCTGTCCGTTTTATATGATATAGAAAAGAGAAAAGGGTAGCTTCTCCGGGTGTACTTGAGTCAACTTTATACATCTACCTTCTCTCTTCAGGGAGCTCTGCCTTTGGTGGGAGCCGGATAGCCTCTGTTGAGCCTAGCTTGTCCGCCAAACCAGTCATGTGTATATCGATCTACGCCTGCCTGACTTTGGGCGGCGTGGGACGAAACTGTTCGCGACCAGGAAGCACGGTATAGGCTGCGTCTTCTAGAGGGTGCGTTGCTTAGTACCGCCACTCGTTATTTGTGACTGGGTCTGGTACAAATGGCAACTCTCCGACCATCCCAAGACTTTCGAGCCTCTCCAGGCCAAGAACAATGGCCTTATGCTTCGCCAAGGCAGAACTGGAACGCAAGAGGGTTTGTTGAACTAGAAATCACTTTCTAAAGAGAACTCTATTTTGCACTAAAGCACACTATGGGAGAAGAATTTTTGAATCGCAGAAAATCCCAGACCCTTTCCTCTCAAATGTGCCCCAAAACAAGCTTCCGAGAACTCTTTTCCGCGCGTACGGCAATTGCCAAAAAACCCCTCATAATCGGCGCGATCATGTAGTTGCGACGCCGATGGGTATGGCTTGCCTCCCGCGTCTCGGGACGATTTGCTCCTGGTGGTTGAGCAGCTTATTTCTTGGCAGCCTTGGCAGCCGACTTGGTGACCTTCCCGGCACCAGCGGCAGACTTCTCGACGCTCTTGATGACACCGACAGCGACGGTCTGACGCATGTCACGGACGGCGAAACGACCCAGAGGAGGGTACTCAGAGAAGGTCTCGACGCACATGGGCTTGGACGGAACCATCTTGACGATGGCGGCGTCACCCGACTTGATGAACTTGGGGTTGGCCTCAATGGACTTGCCGGTACGGCGGTCGAGCTTCTCAACCATCTCGGAGAACTTGCAGGCAATGTGGGCGGTGTGGCAGTCCAGAACCGGGGCGTAGCCGGCACCAACCTGGCCGGGGTGGTTCAGGATGATGACCTGGGCGTTGAACGAGGCACAGCCCATGGGGGGGTCGTTCTTGGAGTCACCGGCGACGTTGCCACGGCGGATATCCTTGACCGAGACGTTCTTCACGTTGAAGCCGACGTTGTCGCCGGGAACACCCTCAGGCAGCTGCTGGTGGTGCATCTCGACGGACTTGACTTCAGTGGTGACGTTGGAGGGGGCGAAAGTGACGACCATACCGGCCTTGAGGATACCAGTCTCGATACGGCCGACGGGCACTGTGCCGATACCACCGATCTTGTAGACATCCTGGAGGGGCAGGCGCAGGGGCTTGTCGGTCGGGCGCTTGGGGGGAGTGACGTCGTCAATGGCGTCCTGGAGAGAGACACCGCCGACGACGGTCTCCTTCTTGCCATCCTTGGTGACGGTCTTGGTCCAGCCCTTGTACCAGGGAGCGTTGGGCGAGATGTTGGCCTTCATGTCGGCGCTCTCCGAGATCATGTGGTCGCCGTTGAAACCCGAGATGGGGACGAATGGGATGGTGTCGGGGTTGAAACCAATCTTCTTGATGAAGTTCTTGGTCTCCTTGACGATCTCGTCGAAACGGCTCTGGGCCCACTTGGCAGTGTCCATCTTGTTGACGGCGACGATGAGCTGCCTAACACCAAGGGTGAAGGCAAGCAGAGCGTGCTCACGGGTCTGGCCATCCTTGGAGATACCAGCCTCGAACTCACCGGTACCGGCGCCAATGACGAGAATGGCGCAGTCGGCCTGCGAGGTACCAGTAATCATGTTCTTGATGAAGTCACGGTGACCGGGAGCGTCTGCAGACAAGGGTAAAAACGAATTCGTCAGCACGGACAAGGTGCGACGCGGTGGTGCCCGTAGTTGACAAAATCACGGGATCCAGCCAAGGGTGACCTGGCCCAGACACACATACCAATGACGGTGACATTGTACTTGGCAGTCTCGAACTTCCAGAGGGCAATGTCGATGGTGATACCACGCTCACGCTCAGCCTTGAGCTTGTCCAGAACCCAGGCGTACTTGAAGGAGCCCTTGCCCATCTCAGCGGCTTCCTGTGGTCATAGTTAGTATCAGTATGCAGAGTCCCATGAAAGGAAGGTGGGGGTGATTGGGTGGTCCGTGCGATGTGCCGATTTTTTGCAGATGACGCGAAATTTTCTGTGGAGTAGCGCGCAGGGCTGGGAAAAAAAAAGAAAACCCCAAATAAAAATAATTTGAACCCCGCCCCCGCTCTTGCGCCGAGCACAATGAGTGCGTAAGACCAAACAAAAGATTTTTGGATGTGTGATTGAAGGAAGATGCTTTGGATTCCCAGGAAAAATAGCCCAAAAAAGTGGCTGATAACGTACCTTCTCATACTTCTCGATCGTACGGGCATCGATACCCTTCAGCTTGTAGATAAGGTGACCGGTCTATATTGTGATGCATGTCAGCACATCGATCTCTCTACTTTGG
Source organism: Nakataea oryzae (assembly GCA_003049435.1). Classification (NCBI taxonomy): domain Eukaryota; kingdom Fungi; phylum Ascomycota; class Sordariomycetes; order Magnaporthales; family Magnaporthaceae; genus Nakataea; species Nakataea oryzae. The sequence continues at coordinate 37,786 of PYSQ01000223.1, forward strand.
TGGCGCTGTCTGGGAAGCTGCTACCACGCTGATCAGAGACTGAGTATCAACTTACCGTCGTCGACTTGCCGGAGTCGACGTGTCTTTGCGATGAGCATGTTAGCACTGCAATATTCTCACATGTCGTGATGGGCGGCTTGTGAACATGGCTATGCTGTGTCCATGGTGATGGCGAAGTGGCCGTGGAGGCGAAGGAAGACAAACCCGATGACGACGACCTATTCAACGACACAGGCGCGCGTGTTAGCATCAGGTCTTGAAGGGCATCGCAAACACTGCTTCGATGCGTGTGTGTCACCGCTGGTGATCAAAGAGGATGGTGCACTTACGTTAAGGTGAGCCTTCTCCTTGTTACCCATGGTGGCGGTTGTTCAGCTAGCTGACGAGAAAGGTCTGGTTGTGAATCTGCAATAAAAAGCGCGCCGATTGTTAGAATGATGAAGAGCAAGACGCAAAAGGTATCGTGGCTTGCGGTTGAATGCTTACAAGGAAAATTGGCAGATCAGAATGCTTGATTCAAGGTGTGCCGACGAGGAAGAAAAAGAGAGAAGGGTTGAAAGTATGAGAGGGGGAATCTACCTTTTATTTGCGTGGGTGGAATTCGCGGCTGCCCCACATCAGTCAACCTGCGTGAATCTCCCCTCTCCCCTCCCGTAGAATTTTTTTTTTTTTTCGTTTTGCCCCTCCAACCTGTCTGCCCCGCTGCCCCTCCCAGGATTGCCCCCCCCCCCTCTGACGACCGCCTGTACCCGCCGCAGGAGGCAAGATTTTTTTTGTTGCCCCTCCTTCAGACCTCTGGTGGCAACCCAACCCACCATGCAGGAGGTTAGCTCTGCAGCCCTTGTCGCAGATCTAGTCTAGATAGATGCCAGTGTTGAACCGCCCACCACCATTGACTCACCCCTCCTGCTCTGGTAGCTGGGTGTTCCCCATGTGGTTTGATAGCCTTTGGAATCCTGCTGCGGCCAACGTGTCTCGGACGATGCCTAGATTTTTTCTGTCATCGTATCTCGGGTACGCTGGTCTTCCGTATTCAGTTTCTTTTTTGCGCCTGGGCTGTGGATGAAACCCTGTTCGCAATATCTGCCTTGCTTGGAGACATGGGCTCCTTTAGGCGCCCGCTGTGCCTCTCGAGCCTCGACCCACTCCCCCAACTCAACCATACCGTAGTAGCCAGCCTCCTTGCAGATGATGCCTCCTGCCCACGGGCGCTATCTGACGGCATGGTCGGGCAGCGACTCACTGCCCGACGGGCTGCATAACAGTCCAGGTGAAAGCCCATGTTTAAACATCCGGCCCGTCTTTGGCTCGTCTGTGGTCTAGGCGGTTTAGAGCACGAGCCCATCTCAATATCGCGCCCCAGCAGGTGTTATGCTTTGAATGGCCTGTGCGTTCCCCCGCTTGAGTAATGCTCGGTCACTCTCCGTGTCACTCGGTCATGTCTCCACAGAGACCGTGAAATTTGAACCTGTGTGGCTCCTGCCCCCTTTATGTTTGGACCTGCTAGGAACGGCCTGGCGTTGGCAACCTAGATAGACCTACAAAGTAAGCAACAGCTGTGAGTTGTTTGTTTATATTGTGAGAACAAGGCAGGCCCCGTGATACAGTGGAAAACATCGTCCAGGTTCCTCGCCAATATAGTGGGGAATAATAGAACGCTCACATGGCATGGCCAATGAACCTCAGGCTGAGATAGTGTATACCCATAAAATCGGATTGTTTCAGCCCTCAAGGTCAATGTGGGTCGGATAATCCGCGGCTGGGAGATGCGGGGAGGACTGTTTGTGGGCGAGGTAGTGGGATATCGGTAACGAAGCAGCAATAGACTCAAGAAAATGCCAGCAGGTAGAAAGGTTGGGTGTTTACCTCTACTGAGCAACTTCGTTCCAAGTCTCCCGAGCACATTTTTCTTGCTTTTCGAAGGACCCATCCTTCAAATCACCTCCGGGAGCGTGCCTCGCTCGCTGCACAGTATTTAAATGCACATGCCTATATAACTAGGAAGTGGGAGTGGTGAATTATGGCATGCCGCTCCAGAGAGCAGAAGTCGGCGCCGGCATCCTTCTCCAGCTACCTCGCCAACGCATCCTTAGCTGCTCCGGCACCACTGTAACCTGACCACGAGGTGGCCGTATTAAATGTTGTCCACAGCGCATTGGCGACGCACGCTTCAGGAGGTACCATCAACGCCAGTTTTCATTCAAGCTCTGTGCCTCGCCATCTGACTTTGTCTCCCTGCTTGTTCTTGAGGCCACCTTCACGACCATGCCACAAGCTGCCATCATCAGCCTCGCGCTCGTTGTTCGTAGCCCATATCCTCTCGATGCAGAGTTCGAACGGCCCCGGTATTCGATCTGTCAGCCCGACACCGACGGACCGCACTTTTTGCCTAAGAATCTCTGTCTGTGGCTCGACAACAAAGCCCTGGTTGGTCCTGACAAAGTCGCTCCACCTGATGAGAATTGTTTCCCATGATCCGGGCGTCTTGGCGAAAAGGCGATGTTGGTGCAGGTCGGTAGGCACCACCGACTCGGTCTGAAGATTGACAAAGTAGCTTCTGCCATCCGACTTGACGCGCATGGCAAGATATGCGTACGAATCAATGTTCCACAGGCTCTTTCCAAACAGTGTGCGAGGCTGATCCAATGTCCGCCAGCCGGCGTAGCCTGTCCGTTGAATATCTGGCCTGCCGCTGGGTAATTCGGTGGATATGAGGCCATGGAATCTAGCATATGCGGCAGGAGCGGTCGTGAAGCTCGTGGAGTTCGGGTTCGATGTCTGTTGGGAGCTCACCCAGTCCAGATGTGACTTGGAAAACCCTCCAATATCGACATCCGACATGGCCTTGCAGCGGGCAATTGATCCACGGTCATGGAACGAGTGTAGCTCGTACGGGCCCGATGGCCCTTTGATACCCTCTGACTTGAGCGCTGCGTGATACACATTAGCTGCGGATGATGGGAAACGAGTTCCTGACAAAAAAGGGGGCTCTTTAAAAAGAGAAAGAAAAAAACAAGAATATAAAGCCCGTCAGTTCCATCCAAGGACGTACCGATATGAGAGAGCCTTTTGAGCTCCTCGAGGCTACGGCCCCAGAATCCTCGATGGAGGCAAGCGGTGGTATGCATCTCGAAGCGGCAACTGTGGTTGCTTTCTGTGATCATGCAGAGCCTATTGGCTCAGTTTTCAAGCTGCATGTTGCGTCAAATCGAGAGCCCGCGGTATGGATACGTCCCTGTTTCGTCTGGACGCTTAGGCGCGGCCTTTTCCCCCTTGCAATCGTGCACGCATGCGGGGGAACGGTGGATCTGGAGGCCGAAGGTCCCCGATTCTTTTATGAGTGCGGTCCCCAATGCCTGGTTGAGGGAGGGTCAGGGGGTGGAGGCCGTAGGAAGCAAGCACTAGGTAGGTCTCGGGGTGTCTCGACGGCAGATAGCAAAGACTTTTTGACGTCTCGGCCCGCTCACATCGCAGGCGTGCTTGAATGAGGCTGAATGTGGGTCGTCGTGGATGCAGCTTAGTGCCAGGAAGCGACACAACACGGGTTAGTCAGCAGGCCAACGTCGCATCATATCGCGGCTGGCACCACACGAAATGCAAGGCGAGCCCCAATCTTATGCACACCCGACTTCAGACATCGATGCTTGATTCTCAGTGGCTCAGGACGTGGACTTTGCACGCCAGGTGTAGGGCCAGTTGCCCAATATGCCTTGTGGGCTGCTAACTTAAAAAGTTGCTCACTCGCATTATAATAGCAGAGCTGGCCGCTCAGGGTTATCGAGCGATGCCAAACATCTTCACCAACCCTAGATGTGCGTGTGAACAAGGCCGTAAGACCATGGAAAGAATCTCTGGCCGCTTGAGTGCATGTGCAGACTGACAGCCGCCCCTTTGCAGTTGTGCTGCATATATCGCAACCGAAAAGTGAGCCACGGACCACGAGCTGAGGAAAAGTCACGATCCAAGGGCCGTCGGCTGGCTCCCAAGAGATATAATGCCATTATAAGCTAACATCCGCAAAACACATACCCTGCTTGACTGTCTTGGCAAGCTCAGATGCTAGCCCGGCCGTCGCAGACATGCTATCAACCAAGGTGTCGGCAGCCCCACAAGGCGTGCCCTGTAGCATTCACCCCCGGGGGCCATGGGCTTAACCCTACAGGATGGGAGAGCACCACTCTGCAGAGATTGACAGTTTCTCTATTGCGGCCTCTCGAGGCCGCACCTCGAACAATCCTAGTTCGCATGTTGATATAGCATGCGCCGCCTCATATGTCTCATGTTCCTGGCACATGGGAGAGAGATATCAGTGGTTGAGGAATCATGCTTAGGGAGGGGAACTGCCGGCGCGCATGTCCATCAAGCAGGTAGTTATTTACCTATTTGCCTACACCAGTGCCTCGCCCGGCCAGGCATCAGCTGCCCTGGAAAACTACTCGCCGCGTGATGCAGGCTACGGGACTCTGGCCACACGTGAGAATTACATACGGCCCACCTGCCTAGGTAAGTTCCCCAGACGCAGTTCTAGGACGGCAGGTGCTATCTACCACCAGCGCGGCCGCTCCTTCCCTCCTTGAGGTACGTCCTGCTGTCAGAATAAAGCTGGACTGGCTCAAGTCGCGGCCCGGTGGGTTCCATGAAAAGCAACTGATTTTACTGATCCCACCTTCCGTGCGGGGGGCTACATCTATCGCAGAAAAACCTTTCTCCCCAGCATCACGGCTCTTCCTTTTCACCCACCATATTCTGCATTCTTTTTATGCGCACATTTTCCAGGTTTTTCCTGCACCCACCGTATTTTACTGCGGGTTGGGAAAAGAGAGCGCACGCAATATCTGCTTTTGTCGCTCCTGGCGCCTTCAATCTCTCCTTTCGATCGGCGCCTTATTTTTCTCTCGCTGTCTGACTGGTTTGTTTGGTGGTGCTTGACCACGCGCCTCATGGCTTGTTGTCGCCGCTTTCATATCGCCTAGGCTTCATCTGAATTCTGTACAGTTTCAGCCCGTCCAAATCTCTGTCACGTCTCGTTGGAAGGCTCGGCGCTTTCTGCCTATTCCTTGTGCAGCCTCTTCCGAGCGTCCAACAATGACGACTGCTTCAGACGGTGGTGACGGCATCGTCGGCCGTTGGGACACAGGCAGCCGGCAGGAGCGAACCGGGAGTGCCCCGGATCTTTCAGTCACAACGTGTGGTACCCGGGCTCGCTCGGTAAGCCTCGCATCATCACTGGACGGCACCGAAGATGGCAAGTTTTCTTTTCTTTCGACCTCATCCACCTACCTTCCCACAATGCTCTTGCTCTTGCTTACAACCGTTTGGCAGGCGGCGTGCGTCTGAGCACACTCACTCTGGAGGACTCTCCCAAGAGTCTGGGATGTCTTCCTAGGCACTCCGAGGCCAACAGTCGCACCGAGACTGGCGGGCTTGGCGACTTCACGCGTTGTATCGAGATTGCTGGTCTGGGCAATATCACTAGGCGGCCCAGTATCGCTGCCCGTGGCGACCTCGCCGGACGCGGAATCCATGGCAACCAGTCCACATTCGGTACCGTGGCCGCTGAAACTGAGCCACGCCACGACGAGAAAGTGTAGGTTTTGCCGACATCCCTCATCCAGTATCAATGTATCGTGCTTACAGGTATGGGCACAGACCTCGCTTTCAACTTGGCAAGAAGCCGTCCGGTGACGTCTTCTTATCGTCGTCTGGTCAGTCTCCCGTGGCCCATGACAACAACCGCACCACCGTCACTCATCGTGATGTTGGAGTGCATGGCTACAGTGACGACAGCCCTGGCTCACCCTCGACGGCCCACGTGCTGCGGAATCGGTCATCGAACATCAGCGGCCGTCACCAGGTGGGTGGCGTAGACGCCCAGGGTATTTATCCACCTACGGCTTGCGTATTTGTGGCCAAGTAAGTCAATTGCTTGGAATACTAAAAGTATCTTGATATATTTTCTGCTGACTACTCGATACATAGCCTTCCCGAGCCAAAAGACGATCGAGCCCTCGAGGCAGCAGTGACCCGTGAGTTCAGCAAGTATGGTACTGTCTTCGTCAAGATCCGGCGAGACCCCCACAACATGCCGTTTGCATTTTGCCAGTTCATGGTCAGTATTCTACCCGCGAGCACACGAACTCTGTTCATTCTCACTAACCCGCTCAAATTTACAATGACAGAGGAACGAGGACGCGAAGGCCGCCATGGAACAAGGCAAGGGTGCTATGGTCTGTGGACGCCCGTGTCGCACCGAGATGGTCAAGGCAAACCGGGCCTTCTTCATTTATCGTCGGCGGGGAGTTCCGATCACCCTAGAGGAGGCCAGATCGGTCCTGGAACAGTTTGGCGCCTTGGAGAGAGTTGAGTTCTCGGCTCGGCTTCAATCGGAACTTCAGGTCGAGGCGGTCATCGTTGTCGAATTCACTACGTTCGATCCCACTCGTGATCTTCAGTCGGTACGTGATTTCCTGGTCCTTGCATGGCCGAGTTAACTCCAGCTTGCTAACTACGAGCAATGAATTCAGGCTTTCCGACACAGCGATATCTACTGCGTGGGCGCGGTGGACTCTCGGAGGGGTGCTCTCCCTCGTCGCGACGATGCGGACGAGGTTTTCCTGAATCAGTACGAGATTGACCGTCGCTCCATTTTCGTGGGCAATTTGCCCATCGAAGTCGATGAGGATGCAGTGACGGAGCTGTTTTCCAGCGTAGGCACCATCAAGAAGGTGCAGCTCATCAGGCGCATTACACACTTCGGTACAAGTCCCAGCTGCCATCACACTCATATGCGTCTGCTCAATGTGCTAACTAGCGTAACTAGGCACTCGTGCTTTTGCCTTCGTCGAGTTTGACCGACCAGATACGCCTGAGACTGCTGTCTCGCGATTTGTGAGTTGATACATCCCTCTGATTGCCATTGGGACTTGGTGCTGACTCTTTGATCTCAGCATGACCGCCATTTTGGGGGCAGCCAGATACGCGTGGAGCGTAAGGTCGGCCGCGATCAGACCCCCCGCAGGGTTCGTTCGATGCATCTGCCCCAGAATACGTCGCCTGACAAGGCTCCGGACAAGTTGACGCCGTCAACACCGAGAACATCTGTCACTAGATCCACCGAGTGTGGTCCTTCTGACGGACAATCAACACCAGGCCTGGCACACTCCATTGCTCCGGCGTGGAATTGGATGTACCCTTCCCATTCGCCTACGCAGGTGACCTTCAATAACCAGGGCTTTGTCGGTGGCTCTGCCACCCCATATGGACCCCAGCTTGGCCACCCGACTGGCCCTGTCACTCCGCAGACACCAGAGTCGTTCAGTCCATACCATGCGGCCTACTATAGCCCCATATGGCCTGGCGTCCCTTTTGTCCAGAACGCAGTTTCCGGCGCGATGCCATCCTTCTACACCACATATGGCACCCCCACCGTCGCGGGGATCTCGGAACAGCAGACTGCAGATGACGACCTCGCCACCCCAACCCGAGCCAACCGCGCGACCACAGTCAGGGATTATCGCGATCCTCCTGATGGTGACGACTTCAACGCCGCCCAAGCATGATGCAGCATGCACAGTGCCGCCGTCTCTACACGTTTCACGCAGTGTCCCGATTTCTTGCCGTTCAACACTCTGGTCAATTTCCACCGTCATCTTTTCCCTTTTCCTTGTCATTGATGTCAGCTCTGTTTATCTCTGTCCTTCGCGATGTGATTTGTCGGCAACCGTTGCCTTTGTTCTCACTTGGTTTGTTTGGTTCTTTGCTCTTGATGCATTTTATGCCCGAGTACTTGCTATCTACATGGGCACTTTTAGCATCAAGTGGTACATATCGCAGACTCGTTGGGGTATTTGAAGCTGCTATAGTTGTTATACCGTTAAGCTTCTCTGCTCGGTGCCTCCTTCAATGTTCACTAAATCAGGCACCTTGGGCACTATTCTGGGTTGCACTGTGGACTTACTATAACCGGTTTTCGTTGTATGGGGCGCCTTTGTTTGGTACCTTTGGTATTTCTTACACAGGGAAACTTGACTTGGAGCTTCATTCTGGTTCTCATTGCGCGGGGGCGTCTTTTCTCAGACTTGTGTTCTGGTTTTGTTGTTGCATGGGCAATATTTTGACTTGCGCCCTCCCTCTGCTTTTCTTTGCGTCGAGCAGCCCTGGCTCACGATATACCACCGACAGCCGCAAACAAGCCACAGTGGGGAAATGGGGAGCAAGGGGAATCAATCTATTGTGGGGGAGAAAACATGGATGAGGATGACAGGGGAAATTGGCAAGAGAAAGCCAGTCGGGGACTCGCAGCCTGGTGCTTACTATGCGCAACAGGGAAGGATAGGGATGGAGGGGCAGTGACGATCCCGACGTTAACTGGATCACTGCCTCGCCCTTTTGGGACTTTATCCCGGGCGTTGTCTTCTCACTTCAAAGAGTTGTTTTGGTCGCGATGTTATTTCAGATAGGTTGCTCTGCATCTAGTCATAGCTTTGACCCAAAGGGCCTGAGTTCGTTGCTATTAACCAATCCCGTCTTGCGTTGCAGCCTCGGCATGACCTGCACCTTGGATCCAACTTTGATGGCGTGCACACGCAGGCCGCAGTCGCGTGCGAACAGCGACACTGTGGCCGTTTTCCCTTCATGTGGCGCGGCGTGGATTGCAAGAAGCAATCGGGTGCCGCGATAGGCAGCATTGTTCCAAATAGACGAGCGTAATCACCAGACTATCACGGCTGTTCTCAAGTTGGGGGTGTGGGGGTGCAAAGTTAGGTTTGGGTTGTGGACGAGAAAGATTCGGCGCCTACACCGTTGCAGGCTCTGAAATCTCTCAAATCTCGCTTCCCCACATGGACGACACGTGAAAACGGCCAGCCACCTGAGCGAGAAAAATTCGCTCCCGTTTTGTAAGGGGTGGAATATTTATAAAGGAGAGTCAACGCCACCCTTCTCTCAGACCGTTGGAACGAAGCGACTCGACAGGCTGAGCTCATGTTACGGGCAGAGGAGCAAACGCAAACGCCAACGCACTCGGCATCCAAACACGCGACGCCAACCAAAGCTATCTTGTATATAGCAAAGGCCACCAGGGCGCAAGATGGGGCAGCCGTCGAGCGAGGCATCGCATGCCATTGTATATGCCACCTATGGCGCCTTCCTGTACGTGTCCCATCATCTGACTGTCTGGCCAGCCTGGGCGCTCTGCTAACATTGACGGGATCCAAGGTTGCTTGGGACCGGCATTGCCTGGCGGATGAGGAACCAGTCAAAGAGTGACTTCCTCAGCGGAAACAGGACCCAGACCGGTCAGGACCGCATGCCGTCTCGCCCGTCGAGGCGTGGACCGTTGGCTCATGCTTCGGTGGCCTCCCGAGGGACTCGCCTCTGGCGGGCGGGTCATTGGATCTCTCCCCCTCCCCCCTCGGTGCATGGCCGCATGCTGACCCGGAAAATCCTGACCCCTAGCCTTCCCGCTGGCCCTGAACTTCATCGCCTCCGGTGAGTAGAGGTGGCGGCCGCAGGCTCGCAGGCACTCGTCGCTTTGCCTAGAACCGAGCCTCATGGCATGGCAAACCCCATTGGCAGCGATGGCGGTGGTCGATAAATTCCTCAACCGAGTTCGCTCAGGAGCATAACTGGCGCCCACAAGGCGGTGAGTATCTACAACCCATCCCATAGCCAGCCCTCGCTCGGCGGAGGTGTCTGGACCTGCGAGGGGCCCGGCTGCCCGCCTCGGCGGTGTTTCTTTTCCATGGCCGTCGCCTGGACCTGGTACCGGACCCCTTGGCGTGAAACCAGGCACTCCCGTCGGCGGGGTTGCTGGGACTGCGGCTCACTACGGGCGCTGAGTTGAGGTGAACATATCGCGCCCAGCCTCGGCTTCGGCTTCCAGGCTGGCACGGTAGCTTGCCGAGACGAAGCTGAGATCGTACCGTAATTACTCGATCAAGTTAATGCTTGCGTGGGAAACGTGTTGCCGCCGCCATGGCCCCTCTCCGCTCCCCCCCCCCCCCCCCC